>MU224624.1:240224-283288 GCA_018584345.1 Thuja plicata
TTTAATATTTTGTGTTTCCATCAATGCCAAAGAGGGAGATTGTTGGAAAGTGACAATGCAAGCAATTGTTATTTTGTCATTGATGTCAAACCTTAACTAGTGAGACTATTGTTATCTGTTTGAGTACTATATCTACTGATGATGAAGAAGATTTAACAAGAAGACAAAGTGAATGGTTGAGTTAAGGAAATTAAAAGGGTACTTGATCAGTTGGCACTCTGGCAAAGCAATTAGTTGTTTATCTTTCAAAGATAATTTTTCTGGCTATTCTGTGCTGAGAAAGTTTGGCTTGTGCCGAGAAAAGTTTCTTATAATGAGAAAAGTTGCTTGTGCCGAGCAAAGTTTCTTGTGACAAGAAAAATTTGTTCAATGCCGAGCACCAGTGAAATTGCCGAGTGGAAACAGTGATTTTGGCCGACTTACAGTAATTGGATTAATGATGAGATTTGAGATCTTTGGCCGACTTAGCTAATTTTATTGGTATATGTAATATTAATTAAAGATTGATCCATGTCATTTAATGTATGGGTAACCATAATTAATGCATGGTTTCAAGATTCAATTAGAGACTACTTTGGAGAAGTAAATGTAATGCAAAGATGGAATGATCCATTGGATTTGACCTAACCTAAGATCTACAATCTTGTTTAAGTGGCAAAAGATTTATTTGACCTAGACAGAGAGGTATATGTTAACCTCAAGGGGTTATTCATTCAGGATGCAAGAGGTGTGCTGTTGAATGTGAAGTGGATGTGTATGCAAAAGGGTTGCATAGTTGATTTACTGTTTAGCATGATCTAGCAGAGAAGGCTGAATACAGAAGTAGAGAGTTGCATGTGTGATTGCTTGACGGATTTCCAACCAGATCAAAAGGTTGAAATGACAATGTAGGCTATCCAGTAAGTTAACATCAGAGCTGTAATTAGATCTAAATTTGCAAAGTAAGTTGTATGTATCAGATCACAACTAGTGATTACTTTCTAACCATTGTATCAGTTAAATCCTTTAACAAGGTTGACCTAATAGTCATTTGTATAAATCCTCTAACAAGGTGACATTCAGGTGGAATGTTCTAAGTCCTCTAACAAGGCCACTCCTGAAAGGGTGATTAAATCCTTTAACCAAGTTACACCTAATAGTGTATTATTGTAACCTTTAACAAGGTTGACTCCTCACAAAGCTCACTTCAGAAGAGTCTAAACTTGGTAGCATATTACTGGTGGTTTTTCCCATATTGGGTTTCCACATTAAATACTTGTGTAAACTTGTGTGAATGCTTATGGTTTGTTTTACTGTTATGTTTCTACAAGCTAGTTTCAATTGACAGTAAACTGCATGATTAAAATTGTTGACATATGCTACTGCTACCGAATAGATCTGAAATATAGAAAGTTTTTATTTGCTACATCTAGACCTGAGGATAACTGATTCACCCCTCCCCTCTTAGTTATTCTAAATTCATTCTAACACTTCTATCATGCTTTCTTTTCTGTAATTTCCTCTAAGTTTCAATATGAAAGATGTAATATGGAATAAACATTTGCCTAATACATTCAGTTTGAATGCACAATGTAATGATCAATTATGAATTTGAAAATTTGAGCATGATCAATACTTAGAGTACAATAATCTAATAATATGAATGCATTTCAATGTATTTCATTTTCATTTCTCTAAATAAAAAATGTTGAAGAGATGTACCTTCATGCAATCTTTTAATGTTTATAATTTTCATACTGTACGTGTACTTCATTTTCTGTATTCAAACAATTTTGCAACTTAGACCAACAACTATTCAATCCATAATTCAATGTAAAAGTAGTGTCAACCTATCAATTTAGTATGCAAACTAAATTGGTAACAATGATTTCATGTTTATTTGTATGCTTGAAATGTATTTAGTGTTGGTGTAGCCTCATTAATGTATCTACTCTTTCTAGTTTGAATTTTGAATCTCCATTGAATTTGCAGAGCTGCTTTGATTTTACCATTCACTTCTGATTTGATCGCCCTTCAATGGTAAATGGTGGCATTACATGTTTTTTTTGTGGCGGATGTAGGCGATTTTGAGATGAAATGACTAGTATGTGTATGCTAGCTAGGAATAATGGATGAGGGGAGGGGGGAGGGGTGCAAGTACGTGTTATTTTTGTCATGTCGTATTGGGCATGATATCTCATAGTAGATCTATTTCTCAACAAGTTGTCATCCTCTTTTGGGTCCATGGGGATCCACACAGCAATAAAATGTTGTCAAGTTGGTTTACGACCGAATTGGCGAGCCTCACATGAATGTGATGTTGTGGTTAATTTATTTTTTTGTGGACAACTTTTTTTTGAAATACGACCTAGTAATGGGCATGACAAAATTTGTTATGTTTAACATTTTTCAAATGGAAAATGCCACATAATAAAGGATTAGGTGTGCACTTCTGTGCTCCTAACCCACTCAGTACTATCACATGTACTGGACCCCACACGCGTATTGGATCCTCTCCTCAATCTCCATTATGTATACTCTTTCATCCCATCTTCTCCTTGTTTGAGTTAAAATTCAATACACAACTACTCTATGAAATTTTGATCTTACTTATAGTTTTGTGGTAAGAAGGAATTTTGATTCACGAGATTATTGATAAAAATATGTCACATTAGATGTTATAGATGACCATTGTTTTTAATTTTAAATGCATTCAAATTTATAATTAAATGACAAATGGAATCCTTTATGACTAGAGCTAATTTAAGTTGTGCCATATTTCACAACCAACCCTCAAAGAAAGGAAAAAAAAATAGAGATTTTTTGAGATAAGTAGCAGAGTGCCTTTTTCTGTTGAGGGAACTTTGAGACATCTATTTTGTTAAAATTGAAATGAAGATCTATGATAGAAGGGAACCAAAAGAGAATTTTTTGATGATTCTTGTAAGATATTTTCTTTGAATGAATGAAATTTAATGATGTCCAAAAGACCATTTGTTTAAGGGACCAAGAGTTGTATCATTATAAATTTTAAGGTTCCTTTTGATGTCGACTCTTTTCTTGTGTGTTGATTAAGAAACCTAAAATTTTGTTGAGTCTTGTCTCCTCAAATAGCTATGTGGCGCACTATAGTCCTATATAAACTAAAATAGGAAATACTTAGAATTTGGCAAAAACCTACATTTGTACTTTAGATAACCTATGAAACCCATAAAATAGAAATGCAACAAATAATACAAGATAACAGATTTATGACAATAAAACAAATATAGACACACAAACCTCCATGTGGTTAAATGCCTCCAATAATCTTGTACACACACAAGAGAGGAAATTTTTTTGGGGTTGTTTGGATACTTGCCTTAGTCAAGTCCCTATTTTGGTGTTTCCACCTCCACAATAACCAGATAGATAGATTGATAAAATAGATAAATAGATAAATAAATGATAACATAATAGAAACAATCCCCACATAATGGAGGAAAACCACTATTACATGATATATGTAGCTAGAAATAAATCCCACTCAATAGAGGAAAACCCCTATTTAGTGAGATAAATGAAATATATAAGAGATTTGATAAACCCCAAGATGCTCAGAGAGAGAGAGAGAGAGAGAGAGAGAGAGAGAGAGAGAGAGAGAGAGAGAGAGAGAGAGAGAGAGAGAGAGAGAGAGAGAGATNGAGAGAGAGAGAGAGAGAGAGAGAGAGAGAGAGAGAGAGAGAGAGAGAGAGTTATGGACATCATTGTAAGAGATTATTGTAGCAAGTGAGAGAGAAATAGAACATAAGATATTGCAAGAAAGAGCCAAGAGGAATCAAGAGAGATTATAAACAAATTTCAAAAGATAAGTCAAAGAAATTTCCAAGAGATAAGCCAAAGAGATTTCAAGAGTGAAAGAAATCCTGAATGAAGTGGAAAGATGGATTTAAAAGAGAGAAAAGAAGGGAAAGAAGAGGCTGCAAGATATTCTAGAAGATTGCAAGATGTTTCCACCAACCTAGTAGGTGAAAGTGTCAAAATTATTAGAACTACTATTCAAACATTAAGATATCATGGGACACATGCACATCATGGAGACGTTTGTGCAACACACTAGTTTCTAGACAAATAGCACTAAAAAACAACAGGTGGAAAAAACAATATTAGGTTAATGCAAAAATGATGTCGAAAGACAACTGTTGAAAAGGACTCTAAGCTTCTTGAGAGGGAAATGGTTGATGAAAGTTCTGAAATGGACACACAAAAATACTAGGGGAGTAGACACATAGTGACAACAAAAGTGTAGGTAAATTTTAAAAGGGGTATGCAATTTTTAATTCTACATTTTGCCTCCACTTTAGCAGTCTTATGAATACAAATGAACTGCACACTAAAGGAAATATACTAAGAAAGAAATATTAGCATGCAAAAAGGATATTGTAGAGGAAGAAGATAACTCTTCCAACCAAGGAAGCATGCCCCCATGGTGAATACCTACAAAAAAATGCATTAAATAGAAAAATGTTACACAATATGACAAGGTTAGAACATGAAAACCACGAAGCCACAAGGCTAGAATATGATAAAAATATAGCTATATAGATATGAACATAGATCCAATATACATAAAGATAAATTACACATAAAATAAACTAAATTTTTTGGGTCAGAAAAGTTAAAGAAACTTTGATGCAAAATATTATCTCGTACTATGTGTTACCCCAAATTACAAGAAATAACATAGAGGAATTATAAAAAAAGGAGAGAAGAGTTTTAGGATTGGTGACTTCAAGTAAGAATACACCCAAAAGATAGGGAAGCAACCAATTTCAAAGAGACCAACACATGAATTAATCACTAGATTTCTCTTTCACTAGGGGTCATGCTAATCATGATTAAAATGATCGATCATGATCTAACAAGTTGTGTTATGCTAGGTAATCAATGATTAGTAATGTCAACATCACTATGAAGGAAATAAACAACTGAAAAAGATACTCAGTAGAACCAAATTTTCCATGGAAGAGGACCACTAAGGAGATTACATTGGTATGAGTAGAAAGTTGCATTATGCAAGATAGCCATATGATATGACAATTTTGATTGTGACAATATGTGTAGAAAAAGGTAGATAGTCATATGATAGGGTGACTTTAATCATGTTGGTACAAGTATCAAATCCTATATAGTCATACAATAGGATGAGAGATTATGTCATTACAGGTAGCAGGCTAGATGACCATACAATAGGGAGAAACATTTGATAGGCGGATTGGATGCCACAAAGGTAGATAACATAATATAGTAGATTTGACCCCAAAAAGGAAGATAAAATATGATAGTGGGATTTCCCCAGAAAGGAACATAAGATAAGATAGTGACTTGACCCCCAAAAAGGCAAATACAATTCAAGGAAGGAAGTGTAAGAACCCCATGAGAGAATTCTTAGCATGCATAAATGATAAGAGAGAGGTAGAACTCAACATCACTTGTCATGCAAAGAAGAAGGAGCACGTGTATTAATAGATGACTGATTAATGACACCTATAGACACCTAAAAATCATTCACACCTATGTGCTCCCATTTTAACATGTCATCTATTCCCTGATATTGTGGCATTCTTCCATGTCACCGATTTCTAACATTTCTCACATAACCTCAATCTTTTTGGCTAAATTGATCAAATTCATTCCCAAACCATGTCAAAT
Source organism: Thuja plicata (assembly GCA_018584345.1). Lineage (NCBI taxonomy): Eukaryota > Viridiplantae > Streptophyta > Pinopsida > Cupressales > Cupressaceae > Thuja > Thuja plicata. The sequence goes on from MU224624.1 coordinate 245,895, forward strand.
CATCCTAAATCAGTTAAACTAAGTTCTAATCCCTTTCTAATCGGTCTAGGATCATTTCAAACTCATTCGATTCCAAACTCATTTCAATGTATTATCAATCTCTTTCAATCAATCCTCTGGCATTGTCAAAGTCCATCGATGCCTCATCACTATCTATCCAAGGTATTGTTAAATTCATGAATGTATTCTCCTAAATCATCATTTGAGTGCATTGTCCAAGTTAATCAATGCCTCATCGTCATTTAATTCCTCCAATAGCATTGTCAAAGTTCATCGATGCTATTTCATCATCAATCATCATTTTGAGATCATTGTTAAAGTTCATCGATGCCTCACTGTCATTTTCACATTTTAGGAGCATTGTCAAATTTCATCGATGTATCCTTATCTTTATTTATCCTCTAGCGTCATCCAAGTTCATTGATACCACTATATCATTTCCAATCATTACCGCGAGAGCATTGTCAAAGTTCATCAATGCCTCATGATTTCCTAAACTATTCCAGAATCATTGGAATTGATCCTAATACTTATCAATATCATCAAAATCCATTCAATCACATATTAATGCCTTTGATTTGGCCAATAACCCTCTAATTTTTCATCTTGGGATGAATAACCCATAGTTTAGCCTTATGTACTAATCGAATAAATAAATAGACTTTATTTATTCCCTTTTCCTAATGTGTCTCTAAATTAATTAATTTATCATCTTTTGAATTATGGGATTTCCCTAATTCCTAAATTCCTAATTTGAGGGAATAATGAGTTTTTAAATTCAAAAATTGAACTCTTACATTCCCTCCTTTAATTGTGCTTCAATTTCCCTATTAGTTAGCTCCATGATTTCTTCCACCTTTCTCTATCCATTTTACCCTAATTTGTGGTTCCATTTCCTGTTAATTTGCTTCTTCCATTTCCCTTCAATTATGTTTTGATTTTGTGCATACTAATTCTACAAATTGTCTCTCATTTTCTATAAATTGAGATTCAATTCTTTCTTTCAAGTGAGAACCGCTATCTCCTAGTATTCTTGACATCAATTTGTCTTTTCAATACTTGTGCATTTTGGTCATTGACAAAGAGAAATAATAATCTACTCTATGGAGAAGAAAGGAGAGCATTTGAGCATCACTTGAAGGGGATTTTTATGTGTTTCTTGCATATGTTTTTGAATTCCCATTTCAATGGCTCTAATGTTAGATTAGATAGGTTTGCATATTGTTTAGGGTTTGGTGGTTACCTAGATATGCTTATTCTACCTTTTTATGGTCCTACATTTGGTGAACCCGATGTGAATCATGCCTAACTGATTGGATTTTTTTGTTTTTGTGCATTTTGCAAGTTTTGGAAGAGTTTTGCGCACTTGGTTATAGGTTCCACGCACTTGGTTATAGGTCCTGCATAGTTGGTCATGAAAGCTGCGCAGTTGGTCATAAAGCTACGCAGTTGGTCATGAAAGCAGCACAGTTGGTTATTCTGCATAGTTGGTCATTCTGCGCAGTTGGTCATGAAAGCTACATAGTTGGTTGATTATATTACTCTTGAATGTTGGAGATCTTGATTTTAGGGTTTAGGAAGAGTTGTTTGTTTATGTGTCTTTCCCTTCCTACTCTCTCTATTTTGAAGCTTTGAATGAACCCTAAGTCATGCTTTAAAGCACTAAAGTTTGTAAAATAACTTCACATTTCAATTTGGATGTTTAAAATGAACCACATTTTTTTCAATTTGGTGTCCCTAAAATGAATCCCATCTAATCTAAGACTCAAATGCAGAATTAGTGGTTTCATTTGTTCTCAATTCTATCCAAGTTGCAAATATAGCTTAAATAAGGGTTCAAATTGATAAGATATTGACAAATCAAGTTTCTTACTTTTAAAAGGATCTAAAAATGAACATGCATACTTGATTTGGTGATCTAAAATGAACATTCAAGTGGTTTAGGATCAAGTACAGATCTGCATAGTTAGATTGTTTTAAAATCATTCAAAATTCTCACATAGACTAATCAAGGATTCTAAATTGGCTTTGGTCTTTCCAAATATTTCTAAGATGACATAAATGAACCCTAAAAGACATGATATTAACTCTTGCATGCCAAGTTTGATCATACATAGTCAATTTTGCAAGTCTTTGATATGTTTTGAAGTCTTGAACAAGAGCTAGGCAATTGGTCACACTTTCTGCGCAGTTGGTCATGAAAGCTATGCATTGGTAACAATGCATTATTTTAAGGGTTTATTTGCTTCTTTTCATTCCTATTCCCATTTCTGCACTTGATAAAAAATTTTATGTGTTACTAATGATTTGTACAACATTTTGGCAATCGAGGGATGAAGACAACCTTATAAACTACTAATGAATTTGATGTAGGATGCTTGTCAAAGACCTTGCGTGTCTCCCAAAACTTTCATGTCTCCTTTTAGTAGTTAGAAAACACTGCAGATTTGGTTCTTAAAAAGAACCACTTTGCTTATGTCCTTGAAGTGTTTTCTATATTTTGTAATCCAAAGGAATTGCATAGACGTATCCTCTCCCCTCGCCTTTGTTGATCTTGGGTGAAAGAGAAATCCATGCAAATATTTTAGCATGGATACCTCGTGAGAGCTTTAATAGATCAAGTAAGAGAGATTTCCCAACCAGTAACAAGCTAAAGCCAAGCTCTTCCAAACTGGTATATAAAAAATTTCATTGTGATTAATCTCACAGTGAACAAGTGTCAATTTCACTATGCTGATAGAAGATCTCCCCCAATACCCCCATGGTGCATAAAATCCTACAGAACGCAACTTCTGTAGGCTGGGAGGCCTCCTTAATAGAGATAATATGCTGCATGCATAGCCACCTGAACGGATGCCTTGACTAAAAACCTTGTTGTAGTATCCAAAAACCCTTTATCTGTTGGCATGGAAGGTTGAAGACCAACTAAGACACCCCATATTTTTGCGGATCTTAGTAGAGACAAAAGTCCCTTGGGAAGTGATGACACTTGGGATTTGAAGCTTGGTGTGCCTGAGAAGTGAGTGCACTATAAGGAGGAGCCCATGCGTCCAAGCTTCTAATTTTTCCTCTATTAGTAAGCACGGCTGAACTTTGTTCAAGTGGGGATTCACTAGATATTTTCCTTGCTATCCTTAGGTTGTGATGTTTTTGTTTCAATTTTACAACAACCATTCTTAAAGATGTGTCTTGTGTGGGTGTTTCAAAAAATTTAAAGAAGAATTCAAAAACACTCCTAAACATTCAAAATCTCATGTCAAACATTCCCTTACATTCTTGAACACTTCAGTTTTTCCCAAAACACCTTGTTTCAAAACCTTGTGACCATATGGAGACCAAAAACATTTTCCTTGGAGCCTTGAGGTTTACTTCATTCTTGCATATTTATATCATAATCCCTTTTGCATATGTTGCATTAGTCTTCTTGCATTTTCAATCCTAATCCTCTTGCATTAAGCTTACATCATAACTGCATATTGTCGTTCAAAATCATCATATTGCATTTAGATCCTTTTCAAAAAGCTTTGTAAAATCCCAAAGGAATTCAAATTTTATAGTCTTACCTTATGTCATTGAAGAAAGAATATTGACTTGTTCCCTTTTGTCCCTCTATAAAATTTCACCCTTTATCATTTGGTCTCACTCCATCTTTGTCATTTTGGATTGGACCTAGTCCCTTTTTATCCCTTTATCCAATTGATCCCTTTTAAATTCAAGATCCCTATTCACTCTCCTAAGGTTAGGATATTAGGTTTGCATTCTTCCAAAGATTTTTTTTTCAAAGTGAAAAATCCAAAAAGCACAATTGCATTAAGCCATAGGTTTCTTTGCATTGTTGAACTATAACTGTTTGAATGTTTGAAGATGATAAGTTGATGACCACCAAGCTGCAGAAAGTAAAAACAAGACATTAAATCAGTTAATGTATTGTATTGTCATTCATGTCAACTTGATATAATCTAATTGGTCATAAACATATTGTCATAGACTTCAAGAAACCAAAGAGATAAAGTTTATGTTATCGCTAAAATATAAAAAGCCATTGTACACCGAGTGACAGTGCACACCAACAGACAGAGAATGCCAAGCAGTCACAGTGTATTCTGAGCACTGCAAAACCAAACATAACTAAAGTGGTAATAGAGAAGAATTGAAGTTGATTCCCAAGGAAAACTGACATCAATGACTGAGAAAACTAAGAGTTGATGACCGAAATCAATTGGAGTTAGAAAATGACAAAACTACTTAGCTGGCAGGAGTTATATATGGAGTTAACTAATTGATTGATTTGTTTTTATCGACCAATTGAACTAAGGATAAGATAAATATATAAAGCTAGTTTTATTCACAGTTGTCAAGGAGAAATTTATGGATTAGAACTTAATCAAATCTTTAAAGAATAAAGCAATGCATGGTGAGATTTGCGGATCAAGAAGGAATCTACGTCAAAAACAAGAAAGACAAGGAGATGAAATAGTGAAATCATGTATATATAAAGAGACGAGTAATTAATTATAAAAAAGAGGAATGTTGAAGATAATTCTGGTGAAGATAGAAGTCTTCATGCAGATCTCATCATATAGCTTGAAGAATAGAGCCAAGAATTATGTAGACATTGAGCAAAAAAAGCAAGAGCATTCACCGAGTAGAAAAGAAGAAAGAAGGGGAGAAAAGGAATTGAAGAGAACATTTATTAGAGAGGTATTATGGACTAAAAATAGATCTGAAAATATACAAAGTAAATTTTTATTATTGAACAAATCATTTACTATTTCAGTTTGACCATTGATTCAAAGAATCTCTTAACCGAGTGGGATTTAACAGTCCTTAATGTATTGAGATACTCAAGAGTATCAAAAGTTTTTTTCTATTGTTGACAATATAGTGAATTCCTAAGGTCAAAAGACTAACCAATGGTTTTAAATCCTCTAACAAGGTCACACTTAACAATGTGTTTGTAACCTTTAACAAGTTTGGCTCTTCACCGAGCTCACTTCAGAAGAGTGCAAATTTTGGGTTACCGGTCCCAAGTGGTTTTTCCCTTAACAGGGTTTCCACATTAAAAATCCATGTACCAAATGTGTATATGGTTTATTTCTTTACACATTACTAAAATAGGATTGGTCAGTAAACACTAAGTTCAATTACTGCTATTCAGTAAAGCATAGAAACAGATAAACAATATATTCACCAAGTAATATATATTTGTTAAGATTACTTAAAGGAATATATCTTGTAGGACTGAATGATAACTAAAGATACTATATTTGTGATATAATTTTAGGTTGGATTATTGGATTAATTTTTCAGGCCACTGATTCACCCCCCTCTCAGTTATTCTAACAATTAGTATCAGAGGTTTGGTGCTTGGAAGAGAGTTTCAAGACTCAAGCTAAATATCACAAGATGAGTAAAAGGGATGTGACTAAGTTGAAAAAAGACAACTTTGCATCATGGAAAAGTAGGATAAGACTCCACCTATCATGTATTGGAAATGATGTCACACAATAATTGGATATTGAATTTGTTTTTCCTATTGGACTTCCGATAGTTGATCAATTGAGAGAGAAACATGAACATAATTATATGATGATAGAACTTGCTTCTTCACTCTCTGATGCTGAATTTGAAGATGTCAAAACCTGCACCATGACAAAGAAAATGTGGGAGAAACTCAAGCCAGTACATGGAGGAGATAGAAATGTGATGAGGGCTAAAGCTGAAAGCCTAAGGGGAAAGTTTGATGACCTAAGAATGAAAGAAGGAGAAAAAATCTCTTAGTACAATAGAAGAATCAAAGACATTGTTAATGCTATCTGAGGAGTAGGAGTAATTGAGGAAGAAATAGTGGGAAGTAAAATTCTGATAAAATTACAACTTGTTTATGCTATTAGAGTATCTGCAATTCAAGAAATGTGAGCAGTAGAAAATAACAATGTTACTCTTGATAGTTTTATTGGTAGACTTATTTCATTTGAGATGAATAAATATGAAAACAATGTCTTACCAACATTTGAGTCTGCATTCAAAAATTCTTTGAAAATAAGTAAATCAAGTCATAAACACACTATGAGAAATAATAGTGAAAGTGATAGTGATGAACAAGAACTTGATGAAATTGAAGCACTAATGGCTAGAATATTGCAAACAAGAAAAGGTAGATACAAAGATAAATTACCATTGGTCTATTTTAATTGCAAAGAAATTGGAAACTTTGCAGCTAGATGCCCTAACAAAAGAAATGATAAAAGAAATAATGACATATCTTATGAAAAGAAGTTTGATAGAAGTGATGATCGAGACTACAAAAGTAACTGAAACTCTGATAGAAGAGATAATTGAGACTACAAGGACAAAGGCAAGAAGGCTTGTTACCTGGTTGAGAACAATGTTGGAAATACTGACACTGAGTTTGATGAGGATATTGAGGTAGTATTTGTTGCTATGAAGGATGATTCACATGAAGAATAAAGGTATGTAGAAACTGCACTCATATATAAAGTTAGCAAAAATGATGTTTGGATTATTAATAGTGGCTTTACTCACCACATGACTGGAGATAAGGAAAAGTTTTAAACTTTTGAATATTATAACGGTGGATCAGTTAGGATGGGTAATGACTCACTTTGTCTAGTTGAAGGAAAAGGAACCATCATGTTGAATAACCTGATCAGATGTGAAAATGCATATTGGTTGAAAGGACTTAACTATAATCTATTGAGTGTTTCACAGCTGAATAACACAAGAGATCGAGTTGCATTTGAGAAAAAGGCAAAGATCTATAATGAAACATGAAGGTTGATTGATACTGGTGAAAAAACAAAATGTAACCTATTCTATCTTGATAATATTGAGACCACTTTTTTTATTGGCTAGAAATGAAGACATTTGGTTGTGGCATAAAAGGTTATGTCATGTGAATTTTTAAAACATGGTTAGGATAAGCAAGAAAAGAAAAGTAAGAGGCTTACCGAGTATGTCAAAACCCGACCATGTCATGTGCAAGAATTGTCAAAAAGGAAAAATGACAAAGTCTAGATTCAAGAGAAAAACCTACACATCTAATGCTATTGTAGAGTTAGTCCATACCGACTTATGTGGACCATTGAGAACAAAGAGCTATTATGGTGATAGATACTTCATTCTATTTGTTGATGATTATTCTAGAATGATGACTATTATGTTCTTAAAAGAGAAATCTGAAGTATTTAAGATGTTCAAATGGTATAAAGCTATAGCTGAAAAAAAAAGTGGAAAATAACTGAAATGTCTAAGATTAGATAGAGGAGGAGAATTTATTTTTGATGAATTCACTAACTGTTGTAATGAGCATGGAATTACAAGACAAGTTTCTGCACCGAGAACACCACAACAAAATGGGATTACTAAAAAGAGGAATAGATCAATTGTTGATTATGCCAGAATACTGATGATTGAAAAGGCATCACACAAACATTTTGGAGAGAAGCTGTAAGTACTGGTGTCTATACATTAAATTGAGTCAACTGAAGAAAGACACCAATAAGACAACTTATGAGCTATGGTATGGATATACACCAAATGTAAGTTACTCTAGAATTTTTGGAAGTCAATGTTATATATTGAGAGATGATAGAAATGGGAAAATTGACTCCAGAAGTGATGAAGAAATATTTCTAGGATATTCTACCAAAAGCAAAGCTTATAAATGTCTTAACAAATCTTCTAACAAAATCATTGAAAGTGTGAATGTCAAAGTGGATGAATTTGCTGAGAAAAATGATGAGGAAAGAAGAAAAGATCTAGAAGATTACAAAAAATTTGTGTACATTGAATAACCTAACACTCTTCCTAAGAAACAATGTATCGCTACTGAGTGACAGAACAATCCAACTGAGCATCAGACTGCACACACCAAAAATAAGGAAAATGCTCACAATGGTGAATCGAGTGATGAAGATCAAAATGAAGGTCAAAATGAGGAACATATATATGAACCTATACATGCCAAGTATGTCAGAAGACACCATCCATAGGACCATATCATAGGAGACAAAAGATCTAGAATGAGAACAAGAAGTAAGTCACTTAACACTAGATGTTTGATTTGTGATTTTTAGCCTAAATCTTTTAATACTGCACTTGAGAATCAAGAATGTGTTAGTGCAATGAATGAAGAGATTGAACATATTGAGAAGAAAAGTACATGGATATTAGTACCTAGACAAAGTGAAAAAAATGTCATTGGTACCAAATGGATATTCAGAAACAAACTGAATGAGAATGGAGAAGTCACAAGGAACAAAGCAAGACTAGTATGAAAAGGGTATGCACAAGAAGAAGGTATTGAATATGGAGAAACCTTTGCACCCATTTCTATACTAGAATGAGTAAGAATTCTACTTGCTTATCCTACTTTCAAAGGATTCAAAGTATACCAAATGGATGTTAAATCTATATTTCTAAATAGAATACTAGAAGAGGAGGTATACATTGAACAACCTGAAGGGTTTGTTGATCCTAACAAGAGGAAAATGGTTTGTAGAATACACAAATCCTTGTATGGATTAAAACAAGCACTGAGAGCATGGTATGAAAGACTTCACTCTTATCTCATTAGTATTGGATTTATAAGAATAAGTGATAACAACAATCTATAATTAAAAGGAGAAACTAATCATAAAGTTTTGATTTCTGAGATATTTGTTGATGATATCATATTTGGAGGTAACGATATGTTATGCAAATCATTTTATGATGAAATGAGAAACAAATTTGAGATGTCAATGTTTGGAGAGATCAAAATTTTTTTTGGTCTACAGATTCTTCAACAGGATGTAGGCATCTACATCACACAATCCAAATAAATCAAAAGAAGTTTTGAAGATATTCAAGATGGATGACTCCAAACTAGTTGGAACACCTATGGAAACTAGATGCAAATTGACAAAGGAAGACAAGACAACCGAGGTAAATTAGACCTTATATAGATCTATGATTGGCAAGATAATGTATGTTGTACATACTAGACTAGATATAAGACATGTAGTTGGTATAGTTGCAAGATTCTCTACTAATCCCAAAGAATCACACATGACTATTGTCAAAAGAATTCTGAGATATCTGAAGAATACTAAAGACTATGGTTTGTGGTATAATAAAGAAGGAAAATTTGAGCTACAAGTTTATACCAATGCTGATTGGGCTGGAAACATAAATGATAGAAATATCACAACAAGAGTAGCATTCTTTATGGGTGACATACTTGTCACATCGATAAGTAAAAAGAAATGATGCATATCTCAATCAACTACAGAAGCAGAATGTGTGGCTGCTGCTGCAAATTTCTCTAACATTGCATGGATCAAGCAATTAATGAAAGGTATGAATATGGAAATTCTTGAACCAATAATTATCTATTGTGATAATACTAGTGCTATAAACATCTCAAAGAACCCTGTAATGCATGCCAAGACAAAGAACATAGATATTAAGTATCATTACTTAAGGGAAAAAGTACAAGAGAAAGAGTTGATACTAGAATATGTGCAATCCAAAAAACAATTAGCAGACATATTCACAAATCCATTTCCAAAATATACATTTGAGTTCTTGAGGAATAGACTAGGGGTCCGACCCTTGTCTAATGGTCACTAAGCTGACTTGGAGGCTGCATCAACCTACACATTATCAGAAGATCAATCATGTTGATGCACGCAAAGATATGGACTACAATGATATATCAGTACACAGAAAGGTACTCATCTACACCAAACACCAGAGATATTATTGGCTACTATAGGGCTATATTGTTGATGGAGAGAGATATTCAATGATATATTTAAAAGTTTGACATTGTTGTCAAAGGGAGAGAGATATTCGACATGAAATATCTATCATGATCATCCAATGGAAGAGAAAAGAAATATCCATCAAGGAGAGGAATAGTCAAAGGGAGAAAGAAGGTTCAAAGAAACAACCATCCATCCAAGGGTGAGAATTGGAGAAAAGTTAACACTGCATATCTATCCAGAAAAGGGAGAAGAGATTCTACAACAAAGGGAGAGAAAAAGATAGAATTGCTACACATATCCTTGAAGGGAATGAAGAAAAAAAGGCACTCTGCAAGAATCAAATATAAGAGCTAGAAGAGCTTACCGAGAGTCAGATATTTGAATTGGTTATAGAACAATAAGTTTGGTATGTTATGACATATTTAATATTGAGTTGATAGTATGTTGTCATCAATGCCAAAGGGAGAGATTGATGAAATATAACTAATTGAATGTTTGAAGATGATAAGTTGATGATCACCGAGCTATAGAAAGTAAATGCAAGACATTAAATCTATTAATGTATTGTATTGTGATTGATGCCAACTTGATATAATCTGATTGGTCATATACATATTGTCATAGAATTCAAGAAACCAAAGAGATAAAGTTTATGTTATCAGTAGAACATAAAAAGCCAGTGTACACCAAGTGACAGTAAACACCGACAAATAGAGAACCCTGAGCAGTCACAATACATATCGAGTACCGAAAAACTGAGCATAACTAAAGTGGTCACTGAGAAGAATTGAAGTTGACGCCCGAGGACAAATGAAGTCAATGACCGAGAAAACTAAGAGTTGATGACTGAAATCAATTGGAGTTAGAAAATGAAAAAAATACTTAGATGGAAGGAGCTATATATAGAATTAACTGATTGATTGATTTGTTTTTATCGACCAGTTGAACTAAGGATAAGATACAGATATAAATCTAGTTTTAGTCATAGTTTTCAAGGAGAAATCTATGGAATTAAACTAAAGCAAAGCTTTAAAGATTAAAGAAACACATGGAGAGATTTGTGGATCAAGAAGGAATCTATGTCAAGAAAAAGAAAGACAAGGAGATGAAATTATGAAATCGTGTCTATATAAAGAGACAAGTAATTCATTATGAAAAAGAGGAATGCTAAATATAATTCTGGTGAAGATAGAAGTCTTCATGAAAATATGATCATACAGGCTGAAGAATAGAGCCAAGAATTTTGCAGACACCGAGCAACAAAAGAAAGAACATTCATTGAGTAGAAAAGAAGAAAGAAGGGGTGAAAAGGAATTAAAGAGAAAATTGATAATAGAGATATTATGGACTACCAATAGATCTAAAAATCTGCAGAGTAAAGTTGAATTATTGAACAAATCATTTACTATTTTAGTTTAACCATTGATTATGAAAATCTCTTAACCGAGTGGGATTTGACAGTCCTTAATGTATTGATATACTCAAGAGTATCAAAAGGTTTTTTCTTGCTGACAACATAGTGAATGCCTAAGGTCAAAATACTAACCAATGGTTTTAAATCCTCTAACAAGGTCACACTTAACAATGTGTTTGTAACCTTTAACAGGGCTGGCTCTTCACCGAGCTCACTTCAGAAGAGTGAAAATTTTGGGTTACCGGTCCCAAGTGGTTTTTACCTTAGCAGGATTTCCACGTTAAAAATCCATGTGTCAAATGTGTATATGGTTCATTTCTTTGATGTTTTTCTTTACACATTACTAAAACAAGATTGGTCAATAAACACTAAGTTTAATTACTACTATTCAATAAATCTTAGACATAGATAAACAATATATTCACTAAGCAATATATATTTGTTAAGATTACTTATAGGCATACATCTTGTAGGAGTGAATGATAACTAAGGATATTATATTTGTGTTATAAGTTCAGGTTGGATTATTGGATTAATTTTTGAGGCCACTAATTCACCTCTCCTCTCAGTTATTCTAACATGCATAAATCATCCAAAGTCCAGATTTGCATTTGCATAAAGTCCTTACATATCTTAGGTTGCATTTTCATCCTAAAAGTCCCTCAAAACTAAGTCAACAATATTGCGCTTGCATATAGTCATCATGTCAATCTTCACTAGGTCCCGAGCATCCAAAAGGAAACAAGACATTTATCAACCCATGTACATTTCAAGTGAGAACACATAATTACCCTTTGATCCTAGACAAGGTGTACCTTTGCAACAACAAGATTTTGACCCAAATATCATGTACACTTCAGAACAATCTCTTGAACCAAGGAAAATGGAATCAACACAATTGAACAATCAATCAAATCAATCCCACACATACTTTATCAAAAAATTGGATGCAAAATTGGCTAAAGAAAAGAAGATCTTGGAAGAGAGGGTAGGAAATATGATAAAGAGTAGAAAGGAGATGGTCAAACTCCTTAGATTCCTAAGTGAATGTTTTGGTGAAATTGACATACAATGTCTCATTGAAAAATTAAAGATACCAAAACTTATTTCATAGCTAAATGAGGCAAATGAACATTTTATCAAATCCCAATTCAATCAGGTGCAAGAGCCAACTTTTTTCAAGAAATTCCGAGATCATGCTCAATTAAATCAAGTTTCAAATCAGTCTCCATGTGCTCAAATTTCAAATAAATCATTCAACCAAGTTCCAAATCAAACCTTTCAACCAGAGCGTGGAATAATTCAATTGGGGCCACCACCAAATTACGAACCAATCTTCATTTCAATGCAACCAAGTGATCTTGTCATTTGCCTCATTTGTTTTGATTATGAGAACATTGGTCAGAGAGGTATTATGGACTAACAATAGTTCTGAAAATCTACAAAGTAAAGTTGTATTATTGAACAGATCATTTACTATTTCACTTTAATCATTGATCCAAAAAATCTCTTAACTGAGTGGGATTTAACAGTCCTTAATGTATTGATATGCTCAAGAGTATCAAAAGGTTTTTTTTTATTGTTGAAAATATAGTGAATGCCTAAGTTTAAAAGACTAACCAATGGTTTAAATCATTAAACAAGGTTGCACTTAATAATGTGTTTGTAACCTTTAACAAGGTTGACTCTTCACTGAGCTCACTTTAGAAGAGTGAAAATTTTGGGTTATCAGTCCCAAGTGGTTTTTCCCTTAACAGGATTTCCACATTAAAAATCCATGTGTCAAATGTGTATATACTTCATTTCTTTGATGTTTTTCTTTGCACATTACTAAAATAGGATTGGTCGGTAAACACTAAGTTCAATTACTACTATTCGGTAAAGCTTAGAAATAGATAAACAATATATTCACTGAGCAGTATATATTTGTTAAGATTACTTAAAGGCATAAATATTGTAGAACTAAATGATAAATAAGGATATTATATTTGTGATATAAGTTCAGGTTGGATTATTGGATTAATTTTTGAGGCCACTGATTCACCCCCCTATCAGTTATTCTAGCAATTGGTATCAAAGCTTTGGTGCTTGGAAGAGAGTTTCAAGAATCAAGCTAAAGATCACAAGATGAGTAAAAGGGATGTGCCTAAGTTGAAAAAAGAAAAATTTGCATCTTGGCAAAGAAAGATAAGCCTCCACCTATCCAGTATTGGAAATGATGTCACACAATACTTGGATATTGAATTTTTTTTACCTACTAGACCTCTGACAATTGATAAATTGAGAGAGAAACATGAACACAATTCTATGATGATATAACTTGATTCATCACTCTCTGATGTTGAATTTGAAGATGTCAAAACATGCACCACTACAAAGAAAATGTGGGACAAACTCAAGATAGTACATGGAGGAGATACAAATGTGTTGAGGGATAAAGTTGAAAGCCTAAGGGGAAATTTTGATGACCCAAGAATGAAAGAATGAGAAAACATCACTTAGTACAGTAGAAAAATCAAAAAGGTTGTTAATGCTATCCGAGGAGTAGGAGGAGTACTTGAGGAAGAAATAGTGGTAAGTAAAATTCTAAGAACCTTACTACCTGTTTATGCTATTAGAGTATCTGCAATTCAAGAAATGAGAGCACTAGAAAATAACAATGTTACTCTTGATAGTTTTATTGGTAGACTTATTTCATTTGAGATGAATAACTATGAAAGTGTCTTACCAAATATTGAGTCTGCATTCAAAAATTCTCTAAAAATAAGTAAATCAAGACCTAAACACACTATGAGAAATGATAGTGAAAGTGATAGTAATGAACAAGAACTTGATGAAATTGAAGCACTAATGGATATAATATTGCAAAGAGGCAAAGGTAGATACAAATGTAAATTACCATTGGTTTGTTTTAATTGCAAAGAAATTGGAAAATTTGTTGCTAGATGCCCCAACGAAAGAAAGGATGAAATAAACAATGAAAGATATTATGAAAATAAGCTTGATGGAAGTGATGACCGAGACTACAGAAGTAACCGACACTCTGACCAAAGAGATAATCGAGACTAAAAGGACAAAGGCAAGAAGGATTGTTACCTAGTTGAGAATAATGCTGAAAATACCGACACTGAGTCTGATGAAGATATTGAGGTAGTATTTGTTGCTATGAAGGATGAATCAGATGAAGAAGAAATGTATGTAGAAACTGCACTCATATCTAAAGTTTGCAAAAATGATGTCTGGATTATTGATAGTGGTTGTACTCACCACATGAGTAGAGATAAGGTAAAAGTTTGAAACTTTTTAATATTATAATGGTGGATCAGTTAGGATGGGTAATGACTCACCTTGTCTAGTTGAAGGAAAAGGAACCATCATGTTGAATAATCTGATCAGATGTTAAAATGCATATTGGGTGAAAGGGCTTAACTATAATCTATTGAGTGTTTCATAGCTGAATAACATAGGATACCAAGTTGCATTTGAGAACAAAAGGCAAAGATCTATAATGAAACATGAAGGTTGATCAGTGCTGGTGAACAAAAAAAAGGTAACCTATTCTATCTTGGTAATATTAAGACCACTTGTTTATTGGCTAGAAATGAAGACATTTGGTTGTGGCATAAAAGGTTATGTTATGTGAATTTTTACAACATGGTTAGGATAAGAAAGAAAAGAAAAGTAAGAGGCTTACTGAGTATGTCAAAACCCGACCATTTCATGTGGAAGAATTGTCAAAAAGGAAAAATGACAAAGTCTAGTTTCAAGAGAAAAACCTATACATCTAATTCTATTCTAGAGTTATTCCATACTGACTTATGTGGACCAATGAGAACAAAGAGCTATTATGGTGATAGATACTTCATTCTATTTCTTGATGACTATTCTAGAATGACGACTATTATGTTCTTAAAAGAGAAATCTAAAGCGTTTAAGATGTTCAAATTGTATAAAGCTATAGTTGAAAAAAAAGTGGAAAAGAACTAAAATGTCTAAGATTAGATAGAGGAGGAGAATTTATTTATGATGAATTCACTAACTTTTGTAATGAGCATGGAATTACAAGACAAGTTTCTGCACCGAGAACACCACAAAAAAATGGGATTGCTGAAAGGAGGAATAGATCAATTGTTGATTGTGCCAGAACACTGATGATTGAAAAAGGCATCACATAAACATTCTAGAGAGAAGCTATAAGTACTGCTGTCTATACATTAAACCAAGTTCAATTGAAGAAAGACACCAATAAGACACCTTATGAGCTATGGTATGGATAAACACCAAATGTAAGTTATTTTAGAATTTGTGGAAGTCATTGTTATATATTGAGAGATGATAGAAATGGGAAACTTGACTCCAGAAGTGATGAAGGAATATTTCTAGGATATTCTACCAAAAGCAAAGCTTATAAATGTCTTAATAAATCTTCTAAAAAAATCATTGAAAGTGCAAATGTCAAAATGGATGAATTTGCTGGGAAAAATGACGAGGAAAGAAAAAAAGAACTAGAAGATTAAAATAGATTTGTCTATATTGAGGAAGCTAAAACTCTTCTTGAGGAACAATGTATTGCTATTGAGTGATAGAACAATCCAACCGAGCATCAGGTTGCACACACTAAAAATTAGGAGAATGCTCACAATGATGAATCGAGTGATGAAGATAAAAATGAAGGTCAAAATGATGATGAGAATGAGGAACATATATATGAACCTATACTTTCCAAGTATATTAGAAGACACCATCTGTAGGATTAGATCATAGGTGAAAAAAGAGCTAGAATGAGAACAAGAAGTAAGTCACTTAACACTAGATGTTTGATTTGTGATTTTGAGCCTAAATCTACCAATATTGCACTTCAGAATCAAGAATGTGTTAGTGCAATGAATGAAGAGATTGAATAGATTGAGAAGAATAAAACATGGACATTAATACCTAGATCGAGTGACAAAAATGTCATTGGTACCAAATGGATATTCAGAAACAAACTAAATGAGAATGGAGAAGTCACAAGGAACAAAGAAAGACTGGTATGAAAAGGGTATGCACAAAAAGAAGGTATTGACTATGGAGAAAAAATTTCACCCATTGCTAGACTAGGAGTAAGAATTATAATTGCTTATGCTACTTTCAAAGCATTCAAAGTATACCAAATGGATGTTAAATCTGCATTTTTAAATGGAATACTAGAAGAGGAGGTATACATTGAACAACCTGAATGGTTTGTTGATCCTAACAATAGGAACATGGTTTGTAGACTACACAAAGCCTTGTATGGATTAAGACAAGCACCAAGAGAATCGTATGAAAGACTTCACTCTTATTTCATTAGTATTGGATTTGTAAGAAAAAGTGATAATAGTAATATGTATTTGAAAGGTGAAATTGATGATAAATTTCTGAGATATTTGTTGATGATATCATATTTGGAGGTAATTATATGCTATGCAAATCATTTGCTGATGAAATGAGAAAAGAATTTGAGATGTCAATGTTTGGAGAGATCAAATGTTTTCTTGGTCTATAGATTCTTCAATAGGATACAGGCATCTACATCACACAATCCAAATACATCAAAAGAAGTTCTAAAGATATTCAAGATGGATGACTCCAAACTAGTTGGAACACCTATGGAAACTAGATGCAAATTGAAAAAGGAAGACAAGATAACTGAGGTAAATCAGACCTTATATAGATCTATGACTGGCAAGCTAATGTATGTTGTACATACTAGACCAGATATAGTACACGCAGTTGGTATAGTTGCAAGATTATCTGCTAATCCCAAGGAATCACACATGACTATCGTTAGAAGAATTCTAAGATATCTAAAGAATATCAAAGACTATGGTTTGTGGTATAATAAAGAAGGAAATTTTGAGCTACAAGTTTATACCGATGCTGATTGGGCTGGAAACATAGATGATAGAAAGAGAAAAACAAGAGGAGCATTTTTTATGGGTGACAAACTTGTCACATGGATAAGTAAAAAGAAAGGATACATGTCTCAATCAACTACAAAATTAGAATATGTAGCTACTCCTGCAAATTTCTCAACATTGCATGGATCAAGAAATTACTGAAAGGTATGAATATGGAAATTCTTGAACCAGTAATTATATATTGTGATAATAATAGTGCTATAAACATCTTGAAGAACCCTGTAATGCTTGCTAAGAAAAAAACATAGCTATTAAGTATCATTACTTAAGGGAACAAATACAAGAGAAAGAGGTGACACTGGAATATGTGCAATCCAAAGAAAAATTAGTAGACATATGCACAAAGCCATTTCCAAAAGATACATTTGAGTACCTGAAGAATTGACTAGGGGTTCGACCCTTGTCTACTGGTCACTAAGCTAAGTTGGAGGCTGCATTAGCCTACACATTATCAGAAGATCAATCATGTTGATGCACACAAAGATATGGACTACAATGATAAATCAGTACATATAAAGGTACTCATTCACACCGAATACCAAAGATATTGTTGGCTACTACAGAGCTATATTGCTGATGGAGAGAGATATTCAATGATATATTTAAAATTTTGAAATTTCTGTCAAAGGGAGAGAGATATTCATTATGAAATATCTATCATGATCATCCAAAGGAAGAGAAAATAGATATCCATCAAGGAGAGGAACAGTCAAAGGGAGAAAGAAGATTCAAAGAAACAACCATCCATCCAAGGGCAAGAATTGGAGAAAAGTTAACATTGCATATCTATCCAGAAAAGGGAGAAGAGATTCTACAACAAAGGGAGAGACAAAGACATAATTTCTACACCTATCAATGAAGGGAATGAAGAAAAAAAAGCACTCTGCAAAAATCAAATCTAAGCTAGAAGAGCTTACCAAGAGTCCGATACTTGAATTGGTTATACAAAAATAAGTTTGGTATGTTATCACATATTTCATATCGAGTTGATAGTATGTTGCCATCAATGCCAAAGGGAGAGATTGATGAACTATAACTGATTGAATGTTTGAAGATGATAATTTGATGATCAGAGAGCTGTAGAAAGTAAATACAAGACATTAAATCAGCTAATGTATTGTATTTTCATTGATGCCAACTTAATATAACCTGATTGGTCATATACATATTGTTATAAACTTCAAGAAACCAAAGAGATAAAGTTTATGTTATGAGTAGAACATAAAAAGCCAGTGTACACTAAGTGACAGTAAACACCGACAGACAGAGAACCCCGAGCAGTCATAGTGCATACCGAGCACCGCAAAACCAAGCATAACTAAAGTGGTCACCGAGAAGAATTTGTTAGAGTAATTTAGCAATTGCTCTTTAGTGCTTAAGTTTCACTTAGGCAGGTTCTTTAGTTTTAGGAAAGTTTCTTTTTCCTAGCAGTTGCCCGTTTAGGGTTTCGACATCCTTTATAAGGATTGTCCTCTTTGTATTTCTTAAGGAGGTTGTAAATCATTTCATTGTTGATAATATAGAAATCATTTCTGTCAACATGCATTTGCAGTCTCTGGCCTATCGGCCGCCATAGCTGATTCCTTCTCTCTTCTGTCTTCTTCATTCTCGTAGCAGTTGTTTTGCATGCAGGTGTTTCTTGGGTAGATTGACATTCTTCAATCTCAACAGAATTGAAGTTGATTCCTGAGGACAACTGGAGTGAATGACCAAGGAAACTAAGAGTTGATGACCGAAATCAACTGGAGTTAGAAAATGACAAAACTACTTAGCTGGAAGGAGCTATATATAGAATTATCTGATTGATTGATTTGTTTTTATTGACCAACATAACTAAGGATAAGATAGAGATATAAAGCTAGTTTTATTCACAGTTGTCAAGGAGAAATCTATGGAATAAAACTAAATCAAAGCTTTAAATATTAAAGAAACACATGGAGAGATTTGTGGGTCAAGAAGGAATCTACATCAAGAACAAGGAAGACAAGGAGATGAAATGATGAAATCATGTCTATAAAAAGAGACAAGAAATTCATTATGAAAAAGAGGAATGTAGAATATAATTCTAGTGAAGATAGAAGTCTTCATGTAGATCTGATCATACAGGCTGAAGAACAAAGCCAAGAATTCTGCAGACACCGAGCAACATAAGCATAAACATTCACCGAGCTAAAAAGAAGAAAGAAGGGGAGAAAAGGAATTGAAGAGAAAATTGATCAAAGAGGTATTATGAACTAACAATAGATATAAAAATCTACAAAGTAAAGTTGTATTATTGAACAAATCATTTATTTTTTTAGTTTATAAATTGATTCAAAAAATCTCTTAACCGAGTGGGATTTAACAGTCCTTAATGTATTTTGATACTCAAGAGTATCAAAAGGTTTTTCCTTGTTGAAAACATAGTGAATTTCTAAGGTCAAAAGACTAACCAATGGTTTTAAATCCTCTAACAAGGTCACACTTAACAGTGTGTTTGTAACCTTTAACAATGTTGGCTCTTCATCGAGCTCACTTTAGAAGAGTGAAAATTTTGGGTTACCAGTCCTTAGTGGTTTTTCCCTTAACAGGGTTTCCACATTAAAATGGCATGTTTCAAATGTGTATATGTTTTATTGCTTTGATGTTTTTCTTTACACATTACTAAAACAAGATTGGTCAATAAACACTAAGTTTAATTACTGCCATTCAATAAATCTTAGAAATAGATAAACAATATATTCACTAAGCAATATATATTTGTTAAGATTACTTATAGGCATACATCTTGTAGGAGTGAATGATAACTAAGGATATTATATTTGTGTTATAAGTTCAGGTTGGATTATTGGATTAATTTTTGAGGCCACTGATTCACCCCCCCTCTTAGTTATTCTAACATGCATAAATCATCCAAATTCCAAATTTAAATTTGCATAAAGTCCTTGCATATCTTAGGTTGCATTTTCATCCTAAAATTCCCTCAAAAATAAGTGAAAAATATTGTGCTTGTATATAGTCATCATGTCGATCTTTACTAGGTCCCAAGCATCCAAAAGGCAACAAGACATTTATCAACCCATGTACATTTCAAGTGAGAAAACATTATTACCCTTTGATCCTAGACAAGGTGTACCTTTGCAACAATAAGATTTTGACCCAAATATCATGTACACTTCAGAACAATCTCTTGAATTAAGGAAAATGAAATCAACACAATTAAACAATCAATCAAATCAATCCCACACATACTTTATCAAAAAATTGGAAGCAAAATTGGTTAAAGAAAAGAAGATCTTGGAAGAGAGGGTAGGAAATATGATAAAGAGTAGAAAGGAGATGGTCAAACTCCTTAGATTCCCAAGTGAATTTTTTGGTGAAATTGACATACAATCTCTCATTGAAAAATCAAAGATACCAAAACTTATTTCACAGCTAAATGAGGCAAATGAAAATTTTAACAAAGTCCAATTCAATCAGGTCCAAGAGCCAACTTTTTTCAAGAAAGTTCGAGATCATGCTCAATTAAATCAAGTTTCAAATAAGTCTCCATGTGCTCAAAGTTCAAATCAATCATTCAACCAAGTTCCAAATCAAAACTTTCAACTGGAGCGTGGAATAATTCAATTGGGGCCACCACCAAATTATGAACCAATCTTCATTCCAACACAACCAAGTGATCTTCAAAAAATTTTAGAGCCTCTTGTGCCAATCATGTGAACAAAATAATCAATGACAATATCACAAGCAATAAAATTGCATGTGGAGCCTTTTATGTCCTCCAATTCACCACCAGAGTTTTATCAAACAAAGACAAGTTCAAATGTGCCACCCTTTGAACATCGATCAAGCATAAGAAATGAATAATCTATTGTGCCACAACTTCAATCTCCAAATTATTTCCAAAAATAAAATATGGATATAAAGGATTCACTTGAGATAATAGCTTGCATTGGGGAAATGATCCTAGAGCATGAAAATAAAAATAACACACCTATATCTAGCACCAAATCATACCAAAAAAATCACATGGATAAAATACCTATTTCCTCTCAAGAAATTAACCTTCAAGAAACATCCATGTTTCCCTTCACTCCTTTATCCCCACATTCCTCCCAAGAACAATTTCCCCCATCCCCATCAAGTGATTCTTCCAACAATGCAACCTTCCAATGGCTATCCATGAAAGAAATCCAAGCTAGTCCTATGCATAACCCAAGTTCCTTTGAACCAATTCCACCATGTCCTCCAATTTTAATCAAGCCTATTCATGAGAGTCTCATCCAAAGTCTATCTCTCTCATGTCCAAACATTGAACCATTTAAATAATCCCCCTTACATGTCCAAATGCATATCCCATGTCAAGAGGATGATAAAAAGTACGAAGAAACATGTTTAAAAATATATCAAGATCAAGATCCCAATGATGATCAATCCCCCCAAACTATTGAGTAAGATCCCATTCCCCTTGAGCCTCATGATGATCCCACTATCCTATCACCCATATCCAAGATGATCCCATCCAAGTTTATCCCATTCCACTTCGAGACCAAAATGTCCTTCCAAGTCCCATTAACCTTCCACTTCCTAAGAAAGATCATGTTTTCCCTTCCATTTCTTCCCATGATCCCATGCCAAGTCAAGATTAAGGTGTTCCTTCGCCTTCATGTCCACCAAAAGATCCCTCCATCCCTTCATTTCCTTTTCCCAACCCTCCAAATTTTCCACAAGATACTATCCTTCCATATGATCCTGTCACTGCTCCTATTCCATAGCAGGATCACATTATTCCACCTAATCCCTCTTGTGATCCAAGCACATATATGCAATTTGTTCATGAACCCCTTACACTTCAAATGGGTTCCCCTAGTTCTATTGAGTCTAGTCCACCTCATGGTCCTATAATTCCTTTCATATCATATACACCTCATAATAATAGACTCGCGTCTTGTAGTAATTCTCCTACCAATAAATGAAAGCAATATCAAGTAAAAGGGTTAAACCTCCATGCACAAGAAATATTAGAACCCTCTCACATCCAAGAAAATTCTAATGTCCATGGTCTTAATAACAAATCTACATCTCAAGGCGTTGATATCCCTTCAAAATCCAAATCTAGATGTATACCTCCCCCTTCAACCCTTACATCCATACTAGGTCCATATATTACTCCCTCCACTAGATCACAATCCACATACCCTTTCCAAAATGAAATTCAAAAAAGTCACACATCTTGGAGAACCTTCCATCCATCCAAAAATCCTCCATATAATTCCTATCCATCCATGAATTCCATTCCCATTCAAAACAATTTGGATTCCAAGCATAAAATCCACAAGTCAAGCAATCCACATGCTATCAAGGATCAACATGTCCAATCTAATCGACATGTACAAAAAAATAAAAATTTGTTCCAAAATAAAAATTAAATTTCCAAAAGGCCACAAAGGCCCACTAAGAAAAAAGAAAAATCAAAAGCCATATGGGTTCCAAAATCCATTGTGCAAGCAATGTGTTCCAAGGACCCACATAAAAAAATAAATCCAAATACATGTGGATTCCCAAGAAGCTCCTTGAAGCATAGAGTCCCAAAGAAAAATCAAATCTAGCATCCAAAATTGCTATCCCTCAATATAAATTCCTTCATCTTCCAAATCAATTTTGGGTCCTTGTGTCCCAAAATCCATATTGGTTCCTTTGCCAAATCCAAAATCTTAATTTCTTCCATCACTCCATCACCCCTCAAGGTGTGTGTTGATGTTGTTCTTGCATCCATATTCATCCATTCAAAATCCATCTTTCACTCCCTTAATTATCCAAGACCTATTTTCCAACCTTCCTTCATCCTATCCAATCCTTTTCACAAACCTTATCCATCCTTATCCAATCATACATTTCATATCCCTTTGTCATTACCCTATCAACATCTTTGCACATAGTATCATGGTCCATTATGGTATATCCTTCAAGAGAACCATCCAAAGAGTATGGAACTTGAGTCCTTCATCCATGTCTTGTCATGCGTCTCTTTATTTCCAAAAATTCAAAAATTCAAAAAAAAAGAAGAGAAAATAACAAAAAAAAAGAAAAAAAAAGAAAAAAAGAAAACAATTGCCTTGATGAAAACCTGACAAATGGGCATCTTGGTAACGCAAAACAAAGAGAGAAATAAAGAGAAATATTTTTTTCCAATAGTGAAAAACTAGCAAATAGGCGCTTTGGGCAAGTACCATGATGAAAACATGGCAAACATGCATTATGTGTAATTCTATAAACTTCTTGTAGTCTATACTTGGGGGCAGGTCTTATTCATGTTATTCGCCATTACTCCTGTCATTATCCTCCATTATCCCCAACATGTCCTCCATTATCCTATGCTTATCATATCCATTATCCTATCCCCTTTTCCCCAACTTTGATCTTGACACGGTTACAAATCTTGGTTGAAGCATCACATGTCCTATCTATTTTACATTGTCTTGATCCCTTTAGTCTATATTGCCTATCCTATCGCAACCTTTCATCCACATTCCATATCCCTTCCCATTATACTTGAATGATCTTGCTTATCCTATCCATATCCCTTCATTTTCCTATTCATATCTTGTCATTACCCTATCCAGGTCCTATTATTTTCCTATCCAAAACTCCCTATCTTGTTCTTGATGAAAATAAGGATGTTCAATGCAAATAACATGTTTTCAAAGAAAAACCTCTTGACATGTCCATTTCTGGCATTTCATCCACTACATTATCTCATTACCTTATCATTTTCCTATCTAGTCCCCCAGCTTGGTAAAAAAAATTATTATCCCATTTCTTGGATAGTCCTTGGCATCTAAATAGATCCAATACAAGTGACCCTTGGCATTCGTCTATCTACCAGTCCATTTCTCCTTTCACAATGTCCCTGCCTTGCTACACACTGGGGGAAATTCAAATCTTCCTCATGTAAATCTTAATATCCTAAAAATTCAAACAAGAAGCTAAAAAATTTGAACAAATGCTAAAAAATTGCATAATGTCCTGAAAAAATCATAAAAATAGTAAAAAGTCCTGAAACAATATCATCACAAAAAATTCAAATATCTCAAAAATCCTAAAAATTAAAAAAAGATTCTTCAAATATATATAATAAATTTGTACATACTTGTCTTTCTTTTGCAAAATGATCATCATGTTTGCAGACATCCATGGAAGAATCATCATCATGTGCTTAATGAAATCATGTTCTCTCAAACATGATCTAAATCATTGGGACTCAACATTCAATCTAGTTGGACCTGTTCAATTTTTCAGTCCCAACTATCAACCAACCAATATATCCAACACATCAATCAATCATCCAATCAGTCAATCAACACCAATTTATCAAACAAAGAACATTTAATGCAAGTAACAAAAGATGAGAATGGCTATTGGCTCACATTATTTCAGTGAGTGTTTTGTCTTTCATTGATTTTTCTTCTCTGATCATGTTCCTATGCTACTCGATGATATTATCTGAACTTATGAGAGTGGCTGAGATGATTCATGATTAGTTTTTGCCTTGTCTATTGTCTATTTGATGATCTCATGAAATTCTGGGGCATGCCTGCTATATGCTTCAGGATGGAGAAGATCATCCTTTGTCTACATCATGTTTGTTTGCACAAAAGGATGGTTTTCTCACTCTAGCTTTTTGTGCCACGATGCACTGCATCTGGTTTTGCAATATCAAAATAAGCTCTTATGACATAATTGCACTTATAAAAGCCAAAACCCTTTCTATCTTACTAACATTTATCTGTCTAATTTCTTCTTGTTAGGATTAGGTAATACTAAGAGGGGGGTGAATTAGTATTACAACACTTAATTAAACTTTTCAACCAATTAAACATTAACCATATGCATGCACAAATGAAAAGAACATAAGAAAATGACACAGTACTCATAACACCATAATTTTGTTGTCGAGTAAACCCTGACCAAGGGAAAACCCCAGTGGGGATGGTACCCACAAGCATGCACTAAATTATAGTGTCCCTGTTAGGAGACCTAGCCCTGTTAGGAGCTGAATATTACATAGTACATTTCCTTGTTAAAGGAGTAACAACCCTGTTAAAGGTATACAACACCCTGTTATGGGCCAACTGAGCTTACAACTCTTACAATGTAATTCTATTACAAAATGTTCTCAGTAATGAACAAAACAAGCATCTCTAATGCTTAGATAGTTCCTGTTCATATCTCATTAATGATCTATGTCATCCTCTGCTCTACCATTCGTATCTCTTCAAAAACATATCATAAATCCATCCATCTATCACACACACACACACACACACACATATATATTTTCTTTACCAATTCGGCTCTCAATTACATATATTACATAGTCAGCTCTCAATACAAAATACATTTAATAAAACAAATATCAAATACATAGTCAGCACTCTTACATAATTAAAGTATAGGTTATCATAAATCATTATCCAATTCTGATTTCCAGGATTTCACATCATACTTCCTTAATCATCGCTTCAGTCCAACTGCTTTGTATCACTGATTTATTGTTGTCTGTCTGTCTTCAAATATCTATAACTTGTTTTAAATATTACCAAAACAAAATAGATCTTAGGTGGAGGTCACACATACCCCATACTATCTTCCTCTAAGCTTGCTTGCCATAACTCAGCGATCTTGATCTAAGATACCCAAAATACATCTTTATCTCTGCTTTTGTACTTAGTCAATTTTAGAGTCACCAAAAATCAACTTTATAGGAATCGATCTATAACCCATATGTGTTTCCATAAATGACAACCAAAAAGTGAATCAAATCATTCAAAATTGATCACTTTCCAACAATCTCTCCCTTTGGCATTGATGGAAATACTTAACAAAAAATGACAAGTGTTCCAACAAAACAAAACTATCTCTCCTTCTTTCTCTTTTTTTTTTCTCTTCTCTCTTCTCCCATCTTCCCTCTTCTCCCATTAATTTTTCTTCTCTTCTCCCCCTTTGACAACAATGAGAAAGGTGCATAAAAAATTTAATAAAATCAGTGCTTGCTCACTGGTTTCAGAATATCTTCAAAGGAATCTTCCAAGATCTTCACTTCAGTACTCCATGACTTAAGCAATAGTTGACTAACATGAATTAGTCCATTCAATGCAAATGATGCAATCTCTACTTCTTTCAACTATGTAGGAATAGAGTTAGCCAATGATTATGTAGTTTTCTCCATGTCTGATAAATGTGCTTTAATAATAGATAGCTTAGGAGTGATTAAAATATTCATCAAATTGAATCTTGTCAGTACTCTCCCTTTCTCAATATCCAATACATCTAGTTTTTCCAAAATTCTTGTTACTTCCTTGTCCAATTTTTTTATAGATTGTGAAGAGGTTTCACAACTATCCATCATACTTTTCAAAGTCTCCCTGTCCTTGGAAATAATTTCTTCAATGTTCTGAACATGCCTGACAGGATTCATGCAGTAGCTGAATAGTTTCTTTCCAAGTGAAATGAAACTCTTGGCATTTGTAGTAGTAGTTTTCAAAATGCTGAAGTCCCATGAGATATACTTGCAAACTTCAGATAGCTTCTTCTCTGAGTAGTTATTTTTTTCATTCTCTTCTACAATCTTAATCAAGTTCTCATAATAACTATCAAATTCATCAAGTGTTATCTTCAGGTTTTCAATATCATCTCTGTGCTGGAAAATAATAGGTACTAGAAGCAATTTGTTCACAGTATCAATTACTATGGTTATTACCTTAGCCTTTTTGTCACCTTTTTTTTGGAAAGTTGACTCCCAGGGAGAATATGACTTATTTTGTGTTGTCATTATGGCAACAAAGTCATATGAAGTTTTGACAGCAAACTTTGAAGTGGAAATTGACTAAGTATAGAAGATAGGACAGAACAGAGATATACAGATGATCAGAGCACCAACGCACATGTGTACAACTGATTCAGACTAAGCACCTTCAGAATTAAGCTCTATGATATGTTTTTGAGATTATCGCAGATACACATGATCAAACAAGATAGTACATATAAGTTACAGCAAGTTGAAGTACCTCTAGCAGTTTAGGAAATAGAGTACAGAGTTGACCTCAGTTTTGGATCAGCGTATAAATTTTTTTTTTGTAAAGGCTATGCGCCTATTATATTATGTTTTGTAATCATGTCTTAATCACTCTTGTAATCATGCTTAATCCAATTAGTTTGGAAGTAGTGTGTATATTGTTTTGGGCCAACTAAGGTCTTATTTCTAGTCACGTCTATTCAAGCATGAACATATATATATGACATACAATTCTGTATTAGAAAGTGTTGAAAAAAATATGTAGAGTAGAGATATAAAAGAACAGTCTAAGATGTCAGAATGAGATAAAGCTCTTTAAGAGAATAAGAGCAACAACACATAACCGAAACTGATCAGACAAGTGCGTCACATACACTAGTTCACTTTCGGATATAGTCTTTATCTACTATCAAGGAGGTTGTAGCTTTCATCCTATTGAGAAGTGAGATTTTTGGACAGTGAGTCCTCACCCCTAATAGGGTTATTTTAAAAGACTCCTAATAGGGTCAGACCCTTAACTAGGTCATTGTATTTGTATTGTAAAGACTGATCATAACAGGGCAAAGGAACTTTAACAGGATCATTATACTAGTACAATATTTGTGGGTACTAATTCCCACCGGGGTTTTCCTATGATCAAGGTTTCCCCATAATCATATCATATGCTATGTGTTCTTGTGTTAAGCTTCAATTGATACAGATTTGATTTATGTTTAAAGTTGATGAAATATAATAAATAGACAAACACTGATTCACCCCCCATCTTAGTGTTTCTAACAATTGGTATCAGAGCTTTGGTCCTCTAAAATAAAGTTTAACCACTTGAGGAGATCATGGATTCAATAGAAGCAAAACATCTAAAAAAGAATCTTGAAGCAGCCCTTGAAGATCTTGACAGATCTGAAAAATAAAATGAAGAACTAAAACTAAAAGTTGATGGCTCTCAAATTCTTATCAAGAAATTAAGGAAAGATCTGAAAGATTGTTCTACCAATGATTTGGGAAAAATGGTCAAGAAGCTGAATGAAGAGAACATGTCTTTGAAAGATAAAATTAAAGATCTGAATGAACAACTTACAGATATCTTAAATACCATTGAAGAAAAGACCAAAGAGAGTAAAAAATTAGATGATGAACTTATGCAAGAAAACATGAAAATATTGGAGTTGGAAAACATCAAGAAAAAGATAAAATCTGAATTAACAGAAGCAAAAGACAAGATTGATAAACTACACACAAGTTCTAATCTAATTCAATCACAACTGTATGAACATAAGTTAAAAGGTGACACCACTAGTATGGGATATAGTGTAGCTCAAATTGAAATCAATTCAATGCAAGAAAGAAAGAAATCACAAGAGACATCCACTGAAGCAAAGAAAATTGAGAATATTGTAGAGGCTAAAATTGAACCACCTAAAGATGAACTCAAGCAAGTTAACATAAATTGTTATGCTTGTAACAAGCATGGACACTTGGAAAGAGATTTTAAAGTAGTAAGAACTTTTAATGGTTATTTTTACTCTTGTAATAATTTTTGTCACATGGCTATTCATTGCAGGACAAATCAAAGAAAAAAAACACAACAGAACCAAAGGAATCAAACTCAATACAATCAGAGAAATCAACCTCAAAGAAACTTGCAGAACATTACATGTCAAATATGTAATTACAATGGACACACAGCTAAGAAGTGCAACATAATGAATAATAACATCAGACCTCCTATCATCTGTCACTCATGTGGAAAACCTGGACACATCTCAAAGTTTTGCAGGTCAAGAATACAAAGAAAAGAGAATCCTAAAAAGTCTCTATTTGAGGAATTAGAAGAAGTTAAGTTTGTTCAAGCTAATGCTAATTCAGATAAAATATGGGTTGAAGTAAAGAAGGATAATGATGAGAAGAAGGTAGTAGATGCATCCACAATGGACACACCTTCTACTTCTGATTAGATGACCATCATGGCACTAATACATTTGGTACCAAATTGCAATGGCAGTGCCGTTGCAGTTTTTCCGTCACAACCTTGTTGTTGTCGCAATTGCGATGATAGACCGTCGCAATTGCGACGACGACAAGGTTGTGACGGAAAAACTGCAACGGCACTGCCGTTGCAATTTGGTACCAAATGTATTAGTGTGGTCTTAGGGGGAGCTATTCTAGCTCTAAACCCTTGCGCAGCTGGTATACTCACCTCTGAGTATGCGCCTATGGATTTATGTCTATGATCACAAATTGAGGAAGTATGCACACACACATAACCAGTACTTCAACAAGAAATAATTTTGAAACTCTCAATGAAAACCACATATGGTAACAAGTATTAAATGTAGTAACCTTTATATAAGTTGATAAACAATCGATTATCTTCACATTTGCATTTGAGATCATAAAATTTGAAGAACACAGGAGCATTGAGTATGAAAGCACTGAAGGATAACAGATTTTTTGGTTAAGTGAACAAATCAAAGTTGGAACAGAACCCTAGCAGTCGCGTTGTTTCAAAATTGTGGTGGAACCCTATTTAATTGATCTACAAGTGAGTATGGCAACCCCTGTAGTCTTTGACATTGCTAAAAGAAAGATATTTGTCTTTAAGAAGCATCCATTCAAGTCTATTCTAGATGATGTAGAAGGGGCATTTTTTAAGACTCCACTAGGAGTCGTATATGTAGAAGACATTCATGCATATATATATATATATATATATATATATATATATATATTGCAAGAAGGAAATAGTTGGAGATAACAGTATAGTGACTCTTATGGCTTCAATGATGAAACCAAACTATTCATTCAAGGATGACTACACGCATCTCACTGATAACCCTATCTTTGAGTATTCCAACACGTACGAGTTCTATGAGCCAGAATGGGTTAAAATCCCACTGAGAAGGATACATGATGACCTTTATTGGATTGGTGAAGTTCCTATCTGCATAAATGTAGACCTAATTCATGAAATGACTAGAATTCCTAAGAATGGACCAGTTCTTCTCATTGGTAAGGATGTTATGAAGCAGGTAGAACAAGTATGCTTATCCAGAAGTGATAGGCATGGAATGACTGTTGATCCCATTGAGGTAGATGACATCAAATTAGTCACTATGATCCTAGGTTATAAGTTCCAACATGCAAGTAGACTGAATAGTGTATCTGTAACAACTATCCTAGCAGCAATAAAAATGGTGAAGGATAATACACAGTACAATCTATGTGAAATATTTTGCGCACAACTGATTGACAATATTAGAGCTGTCAAGCATGAAAAGAGAAAAATATTCAGATTTGGCTCTTTGATCATCTATCTCTACTTCCACATTGTTGGTAAAGTTGTCAATCTTTACCTAGATAGGAGTAAACCCACTATGTCTCAGATATCATTAAAATCTACATCAGATAGTAGTGTAAAAGATTCTAAGGACATGGATATCAAAACATTCAGGATTAAAATGCAGAAGAGGTTCAGGATACCTGAGAAGATAGTTGATAGATACAAAGACACCATATGATTCATGGTGGAAACTGACTGTACTTGCATGGAGGCAGTTGAACCAAGGACAAAATGGAGATCCCAGTGAAAACTAAATGCATGGATGTTAATCAAAATACTATATTCACTCCTAGCAAACCAGTAACTTCATTGTTGTCAAGTTTAACCCCTGATTCAGCAAGCTTAAATGCATGGGGAGAAGAAGATTTTATTAATATTAGTGTACTATCCATGGAGAAAGCCAAAGAAAAATAGGTTATGATAAACCCTCTCTTTCTAGAAATTGTAAACATTCTGAATGATCTAGTGCCTGTAGATAAGAAAATGGCTAAGATATAGTCAGTTGATGATGTTGACAGTATCTTGACAAGCTTCAAATCACATTTCACAAGTTTAGTAGACTCTGCTACTAAAATTGTAAAAGATAAGTACAAGAAGGAAAGATTAGATGAATTTACAAAGAATTTCTCCTTAGATCTAAACTCATTAAAGATTGGTCAAGCAATCTTGAAAGAGCTAGCAGCTAAAGGTAGAAATGTAATAACAAACTGCATGGACAGAGTGAAATTCACCTCAGAGCACATCAAAAAGATTGAGGAAGCTGAGATCTTGGTTGAAAGTGTTAGAAAATCAATTGAAACATCCTTGCAAGATATCAATGTATGCAGAAATATCTATCAAGGGCAGTTAGATAAGATTGAAAAGGCTAAGTTGGAGATCAACAGATAAGAACCAGGCATACTCAACTGAGAAATGCACTTGCGACCTCACTAGCTATTCTAAATGAGAACATAAAAAAGATACATGCAACCATTGCTACATATGATCAAGGAACCAACATGGATCTAACAAAGATGGAGAAGCTTACATATGGCTTGTGCACCCATCTTCAGACAGTTGATGTACTAAAGGCATTCTGGCAGCAAGAGATAAAAAATCTATAGATTTCTTATCCATATATATATTCAGAGTAAGTACTCAAGGACTTACAATTTTGACACCTTTGTCATTAATGTCAAAGGGGGAGAAATGTATGTATGGGGAATAGTGCATATATATGTAAAGAAATATGATATAAGATATGTTAAAGAAGATGATATCCAGCTTTTGGTGTTAGTCAATTTTGAGCAACTTGGCCACATTCCTTTGTTGCCATTAATGACAAAGGGGGAGATTGTTGGCAAGTTTACTCCCAAGGAGTATATGAATTATTTTGTGTTGTAATTATGACAACAAAGCCATATGAAGTTTTGAAGGAAAACTTTGAAGTGGAAATTGATTAAGTATAGAAGACAGGACAAAACAAAGATATACAAATGATCAGAGCACCAACACATGTGTGTACAACCGATTCAGACTAAGCTCATTCAGACTTAAGCTTTATGATATGTTTTTGAGATTACCCTAGACATGCATGATCAAACAAGATAGTACAGATAAGTTACAACAAGTTGAAGTACCTCTAGCAGTTCAGGAAACAGAGTATAGAGCCGACCTCAGTTTTGGATCAGCATATAACATTTTGTTTTGTAAAGGCTATGCGCCTATTATATTATGTTTTTTAATCATGTCTTAATCACTCCCGTAATCACACTTAAGCCAATTAGTTTGTAAGGGGTGTGTATATTGTTTTGGGCCAACTAAGGTCTTGTTTCTAGTCGCATCTATTCAGGCATGAACATATATATATGACATACAATTATGTATTAAAAAGTGTCAAAAAAATATGTAGAGCAGAGATATAAAAGAATAGTATAAGATGTCAAAATGAGATAAATCTCTTTAAGAGAATAAGAGAAACAATGCATAAGTAGAACTGATCAGACAAGTGTGTCACATACAACAGTTCACTTTCAGATATAGTGTTTATCTACTATCAAGGAGGTTGTAGCCTTCATCCTATTGAGCAGTGAGCTTTTTGGACAGTGAGTCCTCACCCCTAATAGGGTTATTTGTAAAATAATCCTAACAGGGTTAGACCCTTAACCAGGTCATTGTACTTGTATTGTAAATACTGATCCTAATAGGGAAAGGGAACTTTAACAGGTTCATTATACTAGTGCAATATTTGTGGGTACTAATTCCCACTAGGGTTTTCCTCTGATCAAGGTTTCCCTGTAATCATATCGTGTGTTATGTGTTCTCATGTTAAGATTCAATTGATATATATTTGATTTATGTTTAAAGTTGCTGAAATATAATAAATAGACAAATAATGATTCACCCCCCCTCTCAGTGTTTCTAACACTTTTTTCTCTGATCTCTCCTTGGCTTTAGTAAGTACAGTAAAATCCAATTTTACTAGATAATCCTCATCCATGCAATCAACATCAACATGTGTTAGATTGTCTTTCCTTGCCAATAATGAGATAGAAGATGTGTTAACCTCAGTTTTGGTTTCATCTTTTTCTTCATGTTCTTTTTGTCCTTCATCTCTCTGTTCTTCCTTTTTCTCTTCTTCCTCTGCAATTGTGTTGTCCATATTTCCTACAAATGGGTCCTTCTCATCAAATGATGTGTCAAGTATCATAGCTACACCAGAAACATATAAATCTGGTTGTGTATCAACTTCTCTCCTCTCAGCACTTGCCTCAGGTGGTTTCTAACTCTCTCCCATTCCTAAGGGTGTAGGAAAAGTAGTTTTAGTAAGTGGAGTTTTCTCAATTGTAGTTTTCATTAATATTTTCTCCAATTCTTTTTTAGTCTCCTTTGTGATTTCATAATATTTTCCTACCATAATTTTTTGTAGTCTAATCTTGGTTCTCAATAAAGGTTTCAATTCTTTGAATATTCTATCCCTTTCTTGTAGAGATATCATAGGTAGTGTATTGTCAATTTCTTGATTTCTGATGGTTTCATCCTTAATCCGTGCTAACTGTTTCCTAGTCTCCAATCTCCCATATAGTTTTTTAGGTATACTGCCTTCAATTTCAAATAGTATATTCTTAAAAAAAATTAAATGATTTACCACAATATCTTCAATCTTAAGTTTTTCAGATTCCTCATATCTGTCATAGTATTCTTCTATTATAACTAGCTTTCCCTACTCAATAGATCTCTTATCAATCATTCTCATGTCTGGCTTCCATATGTGTTTCTCATTTCCAGTTTTCTTCTCTTCTCTCACAATGCTTTTCTCTTTAGGTGGGATCTATCTGCTAGATTTAGTGCTTACTCTAGGAGTGATGTTTTCAGCTTGCAACATCTGCTGTGGTGGAGAGCAGGTGTCCACATTAATGTCTACAGTAGGTGAAACAGTTGTCATCACAACTTCAGGATGTGGAAGGGCTAAAGTACTAGCACTTTCCAATCCAGAAGATCATCCTACCATTTTCTTTTTCATTTCCCTCAAGTCTTCTTCTTTTAGTCCTACCTTAACACCACATTCATGCACGATGTTGTCAAATTTACTTTTCCTCAGACCTCTAGTTTGTTCCTCTCTTACCTTAGTAGATTTCTCCTTATAGGTTCCCCATCTTTCTTCAAATGTATCAATCTCAGATGTAAGAACACGTTCAACTTGCATAGTCACTACTTCTGAACTTACCTCATATCCCATAGGATAACACCATTTCTTCCTTGGTGTGAGTACCTCAAAGCATACACAATCAGTTTCAACCATGAAATAGATTTCATCCTTGTATTTCTCAACTATGTCTTCAGGTATCATGTATCTACCTTTCATCTGTCTCTGAAGAATTTTGATCATGCCAAATAATTCACCATCAACCCATGTCTTGTTCTATCTTTTGTAGCTCTGTGAAATATGAATACTAGTAGGTATCCCTATTCTCCAACCCCTAGGGTGCATGCTTAGGAATTTGTGTTCAATGTGTATGAACATATGCATCAATAGTGAACCAAATCTGAAGGTCTTCGATTTGTCTTTCTTTATCAGTTTTACATTATCCATAAATTATTGTGCTAACACTTCGCATAGATTGTATTTAGTGTTTTCTTTCACAATTCTCCATGCCATCATGATAAATCTTGCTGATACTGAATCAGGTCTACTACTATAGTAGAATTTTTAGCCAAGTATCATAGAAATTAGTCTCACATCCTATTGAA
Organism: Thuja plicata; assembly: GCA_018584345.1. NCBI lineage: Eukaryota > Viridiplantae > Streptophyta > Pinopsida > Cupressales > Cupressaceae > Thuja > Thuja plicata. The sequence goes on from MU224624.1 coordinate 280,648, forward strand.
AGATGTCATTCACATTCATTTCTCGCCTATCCCATTTTGAGCGAGTTAGGATTTTGACTTTCTTATTCACATATTTTTCTACCACGGGAATGATTCCTGTATTGTCTAATCTAGTAATCTCATGAATTAAATCACTACAAATCTTCACAGGCTTCTTTCCTATCCAAATGAACTGATCATGTACTCTATTCAACAATATTTTAAACCATTCTTCTTCATCAAATTTATACAGATCTAGAATTTTCATAATGCTAAGCTAATCAATATGTTTGTATTCATCTCTCATAATGCCTTTGTTAGTCATATACTCCATCTTAGTAGAGATCTCATCCATACCTATTATATCATACTTACAATGAATGTAAGCCCTACTATCTTCTACATGCAAAAATCTGTAGGGTGTTTGAAAAAATACTTCTTCAGGGTCTTCTTCATAAGAATTGAACAAATGTTTCTTTAACTTATATCTAGGTCAATCTAAAACATCATAAATAATAGGTTTATCCATAAGTAGATGATGTAAATACCTCTTTCACACTGAATTCTGAGTATCCTCTTGAATCGATCACACATAGAAAATGTAGGATAAACTGAATCTCTCTACTCTTTGATCTCTTTAGGTCTCTCTTGTCAAATGGTAAGGAAATAGATCATCATATGGTGATTTATACAATGTTAAGTTATAAAATTCACTTTACCCAATACTATCCATTCGGATGTAGATCTCATGATCAAAATATATGCATCGGCTGATGTTATGCTCTTAACTGTATACTCCATGATGTCGGCCATGTTCATACCAAAGCTCACTAGAGCTCAATCCACAAGATACGAGGCGGGATATATCCTAATTTTTTTATCCAATGCTCCCCCTAAGGCCATGATCAACCAATTAGGTTGATTCTTCTTTTCTACCATCAGGCAAAGATCTAGTAACATCTACTATCTCTCCTTGAACCAATGTCTCACTTGTCTCTTTGATCTTCCATATCTTACCACTACTGTTATCTTCTTCTTTCTTAAAACAACTATCAAAGTCACTCTTTAAATCTGCAACACTCTTACCAATATCACTTCCATTCTTCTGAGTATTCATATGAGGTGGCACTCTTCTATTTTTTACTCCATTATACCTACAAAACTTTGCTATACTACCTGGATTATTGCATTTGTAACATATAGGAGGTCTTCTTTCCTGATTTACTTGTAGATTAAAATAATTTGCAATGTGTCCAAGATTATTACATTTAAAACATATAGGTTTCACTATAGGTTCTCTTCCATTGTCTTGTCTATATCCATGTTGATTAGGTTTCTTGCATTCTTTTTTCTTGTACCCATATCCATTACAATTAAACAATAACTAGAAACGTTCTTAAAAGGGGCATTGCCTCTGCAGTCTCTTTTCATGTGTCCAAACTTGTTACAACCAAAGAATCTACCTTTAAAAGGTCTGATATGCTCTCTAGGTTCTTCAATAGTAGGTTTTTCAGCATCAATCTTTGCATCATATTTCTCTTCTTGATTCTTTGAGCATTCAACTTCATTGAAGCCAATGCCAATCATATCACCTTTAGGTTTTTGTCTATCTCTTTGTTCATTGATCAAATCACTGCTGGTGTGAAGTTTTTCAATGTGTTTCTTTGCCTCAATGAGTTCACCTTTTATGATCTAATTGTATTTCTCTAGTTCTAGATACTTGTTCTTATAGTTTTCAGCCTCATTCTTCATTTGTTCTAATGCACTATTTAGAGTTTCTTCAGTCTTCTTCTTAGCATCCTTTTGTAACTAAATCTCTTTAGTCATAGCTTCATTCTCAAGTTTCAAAGTTTCATTTTCTTCTTCAAGTTGTTTCATTTGACCTAAATTGTCTTTATTTGAATCTTCTTTTATCTGAACCATAAGATCCCGTCTCTGAATTCTGGAAAGTTCAAGTTGGTCTCCAAGTTTCTTTATAAATTTCTCAGCTCTTCGCATGTTGAATCTTAATTCTCCATTCTTTGCTTTTGATTTGTCAAGGTATTCTAGTGCAACATCAAAATTTTCTTGCAAACTGTCCAAATCTATTATGATCTCCCTTAAGCTGTTAGAATTTCTCTCCAAGGGCCAAAAGCTTTGATACCAATTGTTAGGATTAGGTAATACTAAGAGGGGGGGGTGAATCAATATTACAACACTTAATTAAAATTTTCAACCATATGCATGCACAAATGAAAAGAACATAATAAAATGACATAGTACTCATAACACCATAATTTTTTTGTCAAGGAAACCCTGGCCAAGGGAAAAAACCAGTGGGGATGGTACTGTTGTCACATAGGTTTGCACCCTTGCTGAAAGCTTCTCTAACAACAACCTAGTGAAACATGGAATCAACCTCCAAGCTGTGGGACTTGAACTATGAGGTTGAATCTCCGGAGAAGGACGGCTTCCTCTACTATCAGGATGCACCTAGAACTATCTCTTGCAAGGAAAAGGGAGAAGGAGATGCAAAAACCAAATTACTTGAAAGGAAAGGTGATACACCAAGATAGGACCTACTTTCTTCTGCCTTGAAACTGCACTACACATCCATATAACTCAACTGATACAACTTCTACCACATGATTTTAGCAAACATGTGAAGGTCAGAGACTAAAAT
>MU224624.1:290536-306112 GCA_018584345.1 Thuja plicata
CCACTTAATCCTAGCCACTCATTCCTTTTGCCTCTTAATCTCCTTCACTCCCACCAAAACCCTACCTAACCCTCAATCTTAGCCACTCATTTTCCACCACTTAATCTCAGCCCTCCAATTTTCATAGAAAATCCATAAAAGGAGGCCTCACTCCTCATTTGCAACTAATGAGAACTAGTTTTTGTGAGAGTAACTAGCTAGTGATTGCATTTTAGAGTATTTTTCTTGAGAATTTCTTATTACTCATTCTATTTAGTTTCTTATGAGCATAAGATCATCTAGATATTACATGTTAGGTAATTTAAATCAATCTTAGTTTATTTCATCTTGCATCTTCATTCTAGATTCACTATTGCATTCTCAATCTTCATCATGTGAAGCTTGGGGCAAGTTCCTCATACTTGTCCTCAATCCCTTCACCATCATCTAGCTTGCATCATAGTGGGATTTTATTGCATTGTGTTGGGAGAGCACACCCACAAAATCTCTAAGAGAAAATCAAACGAGTCTTGGGTGCACTCGTTTTGGCTCATCCGAGGTTGTAGTGAAGATTAGGTTGTATTTCAAGTTCTTTGCATGCTCTTAATATATGTTATATCTTTTATATGCATGTTTTGACTTGTTGTGCAGCTGCAGGTATTTTCATTGCATACAATTATAACCAGAAAGTGAATCACATCATACAAAACTGATCACTTTCCAACACTTCTTTCTTCCTAACATTTCTTGTGTCAATCTTAACAATCACTTTATTTTCCAAAAATTGTCCTCATGTCAATTTCCGCCCAATTTTTTGAGGGGGCACACTACCTCCATTTATGTCAATCCACAGGGGCATGATCTTCTATTTTTATTTGAGCCAACACTCATAATCACATTGTCTCAAAGAGGAGAAAAATTTAGACACCTAAAAATGGTTCGCACCTATATGCCCCCATTTTAACATGTCTTCTATTCACAGATATTGTGGCATTCTTCCATGTCACCAATTTATAACATTTCTCACATAACCGTAATATTTTTGGCTAAATTGATCAAATTTATTCCTAAACCATGTCAAATCATCCTAAATCAATCCAACTAAGTTCTAGTCCCTTTCTAATTGGTCTAGGATCATTCCAAACTCATTCGATTCCAAACTCATATAAATGTCTTATCAATCTCTTTCAATCAATCCTCTAGCATTGTCAAATTCTATCAATGCCAAATCACTATCTATCCAAGGTATTTTTAAATTCATGAATGTATTCTCCTAAATCATCATTTGAGCACATTTTCCAAGTTCATCAATGCCTCATCATCATTTAATTCCTCCAATATAATTGTCAAATTTTATCAATGCCTCATCGTCATATTCACATTTCAAGAGCATTATCAAAGTTCATCGATGTATCCTTATCTTTATTTATCCTCTGGCATCATCCAAGTTCATTGATTCCATTATATCATTTCCAATCATTATCGCGAGAGAATTGTCAAATTTCATCGATGCCTCGTGATTTCCTAAACTATTCCAGAATCATTGGAATTGATCCTAATCCTTATCAATATCATAAAAATCCTTTCAATCGCATATTAATGCCTTTTATTGGCCAATAACCCTCTAATTTGTCCTATTTGGATGAATATACCATAGTTTATTCCTATGTACTAATCGAATAAATGAATCGACTTTATTTATTCCCTTTTCCTAATGTCTCTCTAAATTAATTAATTTCTCATATTTTGAATTATGGGATTTTCCTAATTCCTAAATTCCTAATTTGTGGGAATAATGTGTTTTTAAATTCAAAAATTGAACTCTTACATTCCCTCCTTTAATTGTGCTTCATTTTCCCTATTAATTAGTTCCACGATTTATTCCACCTTTCCCTATCCATTTTCCCCTAATTTGTGCTTCCATTTCGTATTAATTTGCTTCTTCCATTTCCCTTCAATTATGCATTGATTTTGTGCATACTAATTTTGCAAACTGTCTCTCATTTTCTATAAATTGATATTCAATTCTTTCTTTCAAGTGAGAATCACTATCTCCTAGTATTCTTTACATCAATTTGTCTTTTCAATACTTGTGCATTTTTTTCATTGACAAAGAGCAACAATAATCTATTCTATGGAGAAGAAAGTAGAGCATTTGAGCATCACTTGAAGGGGGTTTTTAATGTGTTTCTTGCATATGTTTTTGAATTCCTATTTCAATGTCTCTAATGTTAGATTATATAGGTTTGCATATTGTTTATGGTTTTGTGGTTACCTATATATGCTTATTCTACATTTTTTGGGTCCTACAACACCCAATTAATGAAATTTTCATATTTTGTCCCTCAAGGCCTTACATTCACTAGTGGAAAGGCCAAGCACTTGATGATATGCACAAAAATAATATCTTTCATTATCATTCATATGGAATTCTTGTGTATGAGGAAGAGTAACCAAGAGGGCTTTGAGAAGCAACAATGAAATATGCTCTTGTTCAAATAAAGAATGAGTAGCAAGGAGAAAATATTTCTCTTGTGAAGGAAGGTTTGACTGCTCACAAGAAGAAGAAATGTCAGAAAATGAAGATAAAGAAGAATCCTTGTAGGGAGCTCAACTCCTTGTTATATTCGTCCAAGACCATTTTATTTATACCCATTCCTAGAAAGAATATTGAATCCCAAACCATAAAGTGATTGAAACTCCTCAAAAGGGGAAGGTTCAACATTAATGACATAATCAATAGTGTTCACATTATCTTTTTATGTAGAAGAATAATAATCTTTAATATCAAGTTTGAATGAAATATTTGGAATGTCAAGGTAGACATGGTTTATTTTATACTATCTAATAAGGGAGTTGGTAAAATCCAAAGGACCCCAATAATCATTGAGAAATACATTTGATTGAGAAGGAAATTTTGTACCATCATTAACATTAGGAACTAATGGCAGTGTAACAATGCTTGAAGACAATGAAGGAATTAAAATTTTGAAATTAATACAAATTAAAGACTGATTAGCTTTAGCTTCATAATAATAGTGCAGGGATGAATGGTTTGTCTTTATATTAACTAATTGATTATCATGAATAAATTGGATATACCTATGCAAGGTAGATAGGACTGCACCCATAGAAAGAATCCATGGTCTACCCTTAAGAAGATTATATTTTAAAGTTCCTAGTATTACATGTACTAGAGTGGGTAAAGTAATGGCTCTAAGCCGCAAAGGTAGCATTATTGTACCTAGATATTTTCAACCAAACTTATCAAATCCTTTAATAGAGAGAGAATAATTTGCAATAGAACCTGGGTCCATTTTAATTTTAGGTAAAATATCAATACTACAAACATTGAGTTTTGAACTAGTATCAATGAGAGTACATATAATACCAATGCCATTTATGAAAGGAACTATCATTAATAGATCATCCCAATTGTGTACTTTAGTGGACATAGTTTCATGATAATGAAATGTTATATTTGAGGAATCAAAGCATATACAACCTAATAAAGCATTCACATCACTCGTTCTAGCCAAAGTTGGAACAATGATATTTTGTAGAGCCTCTTGAAGTATACCATGATAAAGGGGAGAAGTTTTAAGAAGATCCCAGAGAGATCTTAGTGGGAATAACATGAAGCTTCTGGATAGGATCAAACTCTACTAGGGATTGAGAACATGATTTAGGATTAGATGAAATAATAGGTTGATAAGATGGAATATATGTTAGAATATTAATACTTGGTTTATTTCCATTTGTGTGATAATTGTGAGCTATTTTTTGATAATTAGTAGCTACACACTTCTTAGAATTTAGATATAGAAAACAATCAAAGAAAGGATGAGTAAGGTGAACCATAGAAGGGTCACCACTAATGGTTGTAACTTACTTTGAATTTGGTTGTGTATTTTCTCCATTTACATAGATTATTAGTCTCTTGGTATTTTTGGCATCAATGGAGACAATAATTACATTAACAAATTCATTACAACTTGTGGAAGAATCAGTTGAATGAATATGCTCAACATCGACTCATGGGAGATCAGATGTGAGATGATATTCCTCTTTCCCCAATGCATCTTGTCTAGAAGAGAGAACATTATAGCAGAGTAACATTAATAAAGGAATCAATGATATCGCCCTCTTGCATCAAAATATCCTCACACGTAGAAGGAATCTCAAGAGAGGGGTCAACAAAGAACAACAAGAAGGGAGAAAAGAACTCAATTTCACACACTTGCAAGAGAATTTATTGAATTTTCTTGAAAAATTTGTAAAGGAATAGAAAGAAAGAATATACAAAGTTCATTGTGAAAAAATATATAGACAAGTCGGTTGAAGGCAAATGTATATCCCTTTTGTTGGCATGGAACGAGGTTTAGGGAAGTGCCTTTGTAACAAATAAAAATGATTGAATGTGGGAGGGATTGGAATGAGTCTTCACTAGAATTATCAAACAAGGTAGGAAACATCATATCCCAAATTTCATCTTTCCTTCGTTACATTAGGAAGGAGAAGTACCCACTAGGCTTCAAATAGACTCAAGCATTGAAAGGGTGTAAGGTTTTCTCCCTTCTCTAAAGAGTAAAATTGATTGATTGAATTTGGAATGGGGAAATAAAGCAAATAGGATGAAATAGGATTAAAAGAGGAAAAATATACATGTAGAGGCAACAAATAGACTGATATGACAATTTCAGGACTAGATATGAGAAGTAGAGAAATCCACTGACCTACATGAAAAGTTCCATTTGATTATGTATATCAAGGGTGACTAGACTTACCCCTTCTTATTGGAGTCATCATTTCTCTACCAAAATTGGATGAAGAGACCCAAAATCTAAAGAAGACTGTTATGTCTTCTTGAATCTGAATTTGAAGCTCTACCACCTGTCACCTACACATAGAAAATATGATAAAATTTTGGGAGAAAGGGATTCACCTTAGTCAAACCCCTATATATAAATTAACCTTTAAATTAAATTGAAATTTCATAAATGAAAAAAATTCACTCAGTAGCAGAGGCTTGACAAGATGTTATACCTTCACAAATGCTGGATGACTCATAAAGATGCTTGAAAATTGTCTTAATGTAGTCTTGACCTTGGATCTAGGATATGAAGCACATGAATGCCTTCACACATGCTAGGATATCCTTATCAATCCAAATCTTCCATGCTTGATTCTTTAATTGACTTTATTTCTCTTTGGATGTTTGATTAAATTTATTTCTTGATATGATTAGTAGCCTTAAGTCATTGGATCCCAAAATGGGGGAGGTGGATTTGCATTTATACCTCACCCAGCCATTTTGGGGCTAAAAATTCAAAGGAGGCCGACTAAGGATTTGAAATCCCACTCAAAACCAAAATACCAACCTCCAATTCAAATTTGAGCTACAATTAGCATTTAAGGGGTGACTCCCAATGTACAGGTTACCCTTGACAAGGAAAAATGAATCAAATTTTAATTGGGGATCAATTTTGATATTACGATTCCAAAAATGTGCATTAAATTGTGGTATAATCAAGCATAATGGGAATGGAGTCCTTGGACACTAAAATAGGGCCTAAATAAGGACCAAAGTTGCAAGTTCTTACAATTTAGGACACTATGTTTAGCACCATCCTCAGTTGGAATACAAACCTACTTCATAATCACAATAAAGTAGATCAAATCATAGGGAAAGTATTTCATCAAGGTAAAAGAGACAAGGAAAAGACTAATCCCCCAAGTGACTTAGGTCCTCATCAATCTTAAACCACATTTGAGAGAGAGAGAGAGAGAGAGAGAGAGAGAGAGAGAGAGAGAGAGAGAGAGAGAGAGAGAGAGTTTTGTTATGCTATTCAATCCATCATTATCCACAAGGAAAATCTACCATAAGAGAATTAGGCCTAAGGAAAGAATTTTCTCCAGAGGAATCTACTAAAATGATAGTGCAAAAAAGGATTAGGCCTAAGGAAAGAATTGTCTCCAAAGGAATCCATATAGAAGGATTAGGCTTAAGAAAAATATTATTTCCAAAGGATTCTATTAAGAGGAGATTACTAACCAAAAGGAAGGGTTTTCCAAGTCATCTGTAAAAACAAGATCAATATGGTGTGTGCATAATGTGTAAGAAAGAGAAAATTGTATGCCCCCATGTTAAATAAATTGTGTATTGCTTTATGGGAGAAATAGTTTTAAGGTATGATACACCCAAAAGAAAAGCACTTTTCCACTATGAATTTCCCCCAAACTAGGAAAAACCAAGGGAAACAAATTACATTATACACAAAGCACAAAGGGATCTACTAAATCTGGGTCAGTATGATCATATGATAACTCATGTATATCAAGAATTATGGAAAAATGAATTGACATCATGTACCAAAGGTAGTATAAATAAGAGCACAATGGAAGAAGAAAACATAAGATATATGAAATAAAAGTGTTTTTCGGTCAACATTGTGAAAACAAAAAAATGATGACTACTACCACTTTGCATCGTCCCTAAATAGACAACACAAAGACACATTTACAAAAAATAGCACATGCACTACACATAGAAGAGTTGAGATAAAAATAGAAGTATGTCACAATAGGTTTGATTCCTTTATCATGTTGTGTCAATAGAGAAAAAAGGACCATCCAAATAAATCTACACAAAACATATAACAAGAATCACATCACCAGGGAAGCATAGTACAAACAAGAAACACATAAAAGAATACACAACACAAGAGGAGCTAGTCCAATGTATCCCCTGCCACACCATCTCAATATCATTTCTTAGGGAAGGTGGGAAACATGAAATAGGTGTGATGTTGATCACAAAAGATGGAGCTATTTCAAGTTCCAAACAAGGACCATGCTCTAATGATGAATCACTTTGTCATAAGGAGCTAGGGATAACATTTGTGAAAATTTTGTAGATAAATAATGATTTATTTCAATAACCTCATACATGTTATTAGAATCATTAGTATCATCATAATTTGCATCATTAACTTTTTATCATCATCAAGAGTATCTTCTTGATCTAGATTAATAAGAATAGGACCTTTAATATGAAAAGAATAATCATAATGTTTAGACAATCTAATTTAATTAAGATTAACTTCCTCTCTTTGGCTACACATAGGTTGGTCAAAATGAATCAAATAATTATGACGTGTCTTATGGAAGGAAATGTTTTGGGGAGAAATATCATGGGTTCTATCATGATGTCTATGAAAATGGTCAGGAGTACATTGGTTGTACTTGATTTTTTTGTATATTTGGGAAGGTTTAGGATATATCTACACCAACTCCTTTTCTTCTTCAAGAGGAACATAAGAAACCTCACTAGGTTGAGAGATAGTGGATGCAGAACACTTGGAAGATATAGGATGTGGAAAAGAGGTATAGTTAGGAGGAATAATAGGTGTATGAAGGAGTACAATTTCACAGGTTTGAGTAGAATAAGTTGTTTGTTGAGTTATTAGTGTTTTAATTGATGTTAACATAATTATGTGGTCATTAGTGATTGACTATTATAGATTCTATTGAGTTACCTATGTAGTAGTGCTAAGAGATATGCTCTACATTTATTCTATATTGAAAATATATTTATGTGGTTTGGATATGTCATTGAGCAGTGTTAAGATGTGGATTCAATTTTTTTTGCTTCAGATCACAGTTCAAAGGAATTGGTGTTTATTAAGTATGTAAGTGTTTGAAAAAGTTTCTTATATGAAATCTATACTTTGCATTTCTATACATGTTAATTTATGGCATCATGGTTGTTGAACAAAGTTTTTAATTTCCTTACCTTGATTTAGTTCAATTGGCGCAAGATTTTGGGTTTTGAAAGCTTGGTTGTAAAGCTCGATGGTGTTTACTCCAAGTTTGGCCAACCTCGGGTGTATACACTTTTACATTGATTTATTCAATGAATGAAAGATGAAACATAAGGTGTATGATGCATATTTGGTCCCAGTTAAGATATGTTGTGGTCTAATTTGCATTCCTTTCCACCACATGAATGTTTAGGTGCTGACCTATTTTGAATTTTATTTGGTTAAGATTCTTAGCCAACCTTGAGATATTTTGCAAGTGTAAGGATGGGAAGTATAGGAAAAATTGTTAAGGAAAGGTGTGGTGTGAGTGCATACTTGTGCAAGTACATGTGAAAGTATGTGTATATTTGATGAGGATGTATGAAAGAGGACCTATCTCCCTGCATGTTTGAATTGGTGTGAAGTGTGGTGTTGAGATGTGTGGAATTTCATATGCTAGATGTTAAAAGTAGTGAGATGAAGGTATATGAAAATCATTAAGTTGAGTTGTAGAAGTATATCAGCAGTGGATATTTTCTCTTTATGCTTCTTCATCTAGGCAGTGAGCCCTCTGTTAGTGAGCCTTCTTTTAGGCAGTGATCCCTCTATCAATGAGCCTTTCTTTGTAAAAATTATTTTAACTGGTGTAACTGTAACACGTGTTTATGTGTTTGAGAGTTAATATTATTCATGTTTTTTTCCCTTAACATGGTTTTCCATGTAATTATGGTGTTTCATTGCGTATGGTGGTTTTTGTTTTTCACATGCTCTTTCATATTCATATCTTTTATGTAGTTAAGAATTAAAGATATGTTTTTGTGGATTTAATTGAAGGAAGTATTTATAAGTTTTATTACCAACTAATTCATCCCATTTTTTAGTTGTCCTTTGCATTTAACAATTGGTATCAGAGCTTTGGTTCCCTAGAGAATATATTAATCACTTAAAGAGATCTTGATGGTGCACAAACTAACTATTCCTATGTTTGATTGATCTGGACTATGCTTTCTAGAAGGTGAAGATGAAAGGATATCTGATTTATTTTAGTTATGAAGTTTGGAAGGGTTTTGAGAAAGAATATGTCAAACCAATGACTGAATTGAATACTCCTAATGAGATCATGGATTTTGAGGATAAAAAAGATAAGGTATGCTATTTTTAGTGCTCTTTCTAAGACTTAGTTAACAAAAGTTGTATCTATAGAATATGCTCATGGAGTTTGGAATAAGTTAGAGAATACTTATAAAGGAGATGGAGAAGTCAAACAAGATAAGTTTAATTTAATGCTAAGGCTAAGTATGAATTCTTGTGGATGGACGAAGAAGAAAATGTAAAAAGCTATCTACAGAAGGTGGATGACATTTTAAATAAGATCAAAGGTCTTGGAAGTGACTTGAAGGAAGATAAAGTTGTGAAAAAGGTACTCAGAACACTTACTAAACCCTATAGCTCTAAGGTTTATACTATAGAAGAACCACAAAATAAATTTTGACTAACACGGGCATGGATTAAAAAAAATCAAAATTTTCCTTTTATAATCTGACCAAGAGAAATAAATATAATGCCCCATCGAAAATTAGGGTGAAGTGTATTAGTGTATGAATAAGTATACCAGAGAATAGATGTATGGTTCCTTTCTTTTGAGATGAGGGTATTTGGTACTACCAGTGCAAGGACATGTAATGAATTTAAAGCCACTAAATATATGAAAGATGAGGAATTTGATGAGGACTTTGATGAGATTAAGGAAAACTTAGTGAGGAGGATGAAAAAAGGAAATGGAAAATACAAAGGTAAGTTTCCCTTTGAATGTTTCATTGGTGGAAAGATAGATCATTATGTTGTTAGATGTCTTAACAAAATCATAAATAGTAAAAATAAGAAAAGTAAAGGAAATTTTAATAAGAATGATTATTATGTTACAGAATATGCTAGTATGTTTGATGATGAATCTGACTATGATGAAGATAATGAATGCCTTCTCTTGGATGTAAAGAAAGAATCTTTTTCTGCTAACCCTAAAAAAATTGTGAAAGATGTTGCTAAAACTAAAAATTCTTTGGTATCTTCTTTTCATGCTAGAAGAGTGTGTGTGAATAAAGTACACCTTCATGAAATTGATTTATTTAACTACAATTCTATGGAAGAATAATAGAAATTGAAACTAAGAATTGTAATCAAATCAATAAACATCTCATGGATCTCTATCTAAGCTTTGTTAATAGGGCTCTCAACCTTATTCGCTATCAATAACAATCCTAGAATGAGAAATTGATGATAGTAAATGCCTAATCTAGTTCAATTCTCTCAAAATTTCTATGATTTATAATCCAAATGCTCAAAAATGATCTTAATTCTATCAATTTGCTATGAAATCTCTCAATATTGCTCAAGATGCTATGAAATTGACAAGAGATTTGATGCTTTGCATTCGAATTTTCTAGGATCATTATGCTCTCAAAATGACTTCTATTTATAGGATTTTCCCAAGTGTAGGGGGTGGAGTTAATTGATCATAGTTAAGCCATGGTTGAGTGAGAGGCTTTCAAATGGTTTCAAATGGGGGGACAATTTAAATGATTGTCTCAAAGGTTTGGACAAAGAGACAAATTTGAGTGATTGAGATTCTTTGATCCATGTATTTTGTGTTCTCAATTCCCATTGGTTGCTCAAATTCATGTTGAAAGATATTAGGATTATTTAATTCAATCAATTAATTAAATTATCCATGTAGGGATGAATAGGTTCAATTTGATTTTTGATTTTAAACTATACAATTAATTGATTAAAATCAATTATATAATTTTGATTGATCCTTTTAGGCTTATATTTGATTATTTGATGTCATGGTTAATTAATCCTTTGATTTAGCTTGATTTTGTCCACTTTGATTTATAAATGTCCATTTGATTTGATTTTGATCCATTTTGATACAATTTGATGAGATTAAGAGCAATTTGATGAATAATGTAGATTTGGTTGATTAGAGAACACCTGGTCAATTTTGGGTGTCTACAAATGCCCCTCTTTGAATTGATGTGTGAAGCACATTGATTCAAAGAAAACTTGATGTCCTGATCATTGATTTGATGTTGATTGATTGATGTAAAACCTGATGCAAAGATTGATAACCTGATGTGAAACTCTGATGCAAAACCTGATGAGAAACTGGTGCAAAATCCCTGATTTGATAGATGTAGAATTTTGATGTGAAACTGATGCAAAATGCCCCACTGATAAAATTTTGAATTTTTAATGCCCCAGATTTGATATTTGATATGATGATGCAAAACCCTGATTTGATGATATGATGATGGCCCCTCAGAAATGAAATCATTTTGATGTCCAGATGCAAAACATTGAGGAAACTGATGAAAAATATAGGATCAAGATGATTTCATTTCTAAAAAACATTGATGATGATGATGATGTCACAACATGCCCCAGTGTGCAGAAAATGCAGATTAGGTCTTACTGGGTCAAAAATCTCTCCAAAATTAGGTTAAATAGCTTAAATAGGATGACAAACCCAAATTTACTATTCATTTTCACTTTTTACTATTGAGATTTTGCTCTGATCCTGGTGAGATTGATAGCTATGGTGGTCCCCATTCGTGAGAATTGGTTTGAGAGAGGTCATCAGTATCAGAGACCATTGGATTACGGACCGTCGATGAGTGATTTTGACCTTTCTAGTGCATCTATTGCATGTTTTTGATAGCATTTATGATAATTTTTTATGCTTTTTAGAATAATTTTTGCAAAATGCCATGTTGGAACTTTTAAATACTGCCTAGGGTAGTAAAACACTGCCTCCATGCTAGGAAATGATGCGTAGGAGTAGTTAAACCATGCCTATTAGTTAGGTCGAAATTTGCAAATAATGTATAAAACACCATGTAGTAAAACCCATTGCAAAATTAGGTTGTTAATGCCGCCTAGGTTTGTGAAATGTCGTGTATACTGTGAAGTAACATGTACCATGTTTTAAATTACACGTGTAATGTCTAAAATGACGTGTGGTGCTTGAAATGACGTGTACACTTAGCCAAGTGATGCCTACTAGAATTTTGATAAAAAACTTGATTTTAAGATGAACAAACTACTTTTGATTGATTCTCTGGATTACCAGATTGATTTCCAATATAGATAGATGTGTTTTCATGATGATACTAAGTGTTTACGATGTTAGGATAATCATATATGGATGTTTTATGTGTCAATCAGATTGGTAGAAAACCAATGTATTTCTCCCTTCTCAAGATCTAGAGGTTAGGAACAATAGGTTGATGCGGTCAAAATAGAGCTAGGATAGATTTGATTGTGTTGATTGACGTGAACTAATCCACTCATATAAAGATGCTAATATAATTCACTTTATTTGCAAAATGTAGGCACATTTCTATAAGTTGTACATACAAAATGTAGCGCATTGGATTTTTTATTTAGCCGATGAGCTGACAGATCCGGAGAGATGGATTATTTTGCAGTGTAGACTAGGGTTCCTTCTAGATATCCCTCGGTTTCAGCTGAACCAAGATCTTCTTACAACTATGGAAAAGAGGTGGCACTTTGACCATAATACTTTCCATCTACCCCTCAGAGAGATGTCGATCATGCCTAAGGATGCCTATAGATTATTGAGGATTCCTTCTCACAGTGATAAAGTTTACTATGATAAGGTTTATGATGGCAGTGCATGTAGATGGGTATTTGGAGATGACACCATTGGCAATGACATGATCACATGGGCATAGTTTTCTTCCTTTCCTACATTACTAGCGATATTGGGTGCAGTTATCGATGGGTTACTTCTACCAGATCAATGAGGTTGTGGATTTTTCATCGAATGGGGTCGCATAATGGAGGACTTGATTGCTCATCCTCGAAGATTAGATTGGGGATCCTGTGTACTATCACATTTATATCATGTTTTAAATGAGGTTGTGTATAGATCAAGTGTAGCAATTTCAGCAGGTGTAGTGTTATTACAGTTATGGACTTGTGAGCATATCCCAATTATGAGACCAATTTATACTCGAGTTCGAGGCCGAGATGGCCTTATGCATTTTGTATGATGGGATGGTTGTCCAACATCATCTGGGCAAGCTTGAGTATTGGTGGAGGACCATTGATGATATCAACAAAGTCATGTGGAGACCTTATTTGGGCTGCAAGGGTTGGTGGGAGGATGATGATGAGCTCCCCTACATGTTTTCACCACGGTGGATGATTGGACGATCACCACTTGTTATTGAGAGGTTCTTCTTTAGGTGGGTTTTATGATATTTTGGAAGAGTACAAGATATGCCTCGGGGTATAGCTTTATATGCCCAAGTCTAGGCAGAGAGATTGATGTGGGGTGCACAGGTAGATTATCAATTTGCTTGTACAAATTATCAGTTTTCTTGTACTACTGAATATCAAGAGTGGTTTCTATGACATAGATTTATGAGATTCACAGATCTAGCTAGGCCTATCTTAGAAGTAGATGAGACCTATGATGATGATGGTGGAGATGGGGGTGATGGCGGTGGTAGTAGGAGGAGAGTACAGAGACAAAGAGCTCCTTAGGTATAGAGAGCTACAAGATGTCAGATGCGAGGTGGACATATCAGAGCTCGAGGTGGTATTTTTGGGAAGCCTAGGAAGAGATAGGCATAGGTACCTATACAAAGATAGGAACAACATAGACCAGCTGCTGATTGGGGCAGACAGAGACATTGATGGATATAGGTGGCTAGACAGGCTCCTTTACAGGTTCCTCTATAGGGTCAGGGTCCTCCTTAGAGACCAACATCTCCATAGATATAGAGACCTCCTTGGCTAGATCCATAGGTTGTTACATCATAGGTTCATGTTTCCCCATAGGTACCTATGGCTCCTCAGACACCGCAGGCTCCTCAGATTCCTCCTATTGCGGATAGTCTAGTATAGGATGTGAGAACTTTGCAGGTAAGGATGACTACATTAAATAGATGGTTGGATCATGTTACCATGATGTTACAACAATTTATGACTATGGTGGAATAGTTACCACAGGTTTCTAGTACTATCCAGGCACCACCGACTACTCAGGATAGATTAGGTGAGAGGGATACAGATGGAACAAGGGGTACAGGTTCAGGTTCAAGTTCTGCTACTGGTGATGGATCAGGTGCTCCTGCTAGGTTTGAGATAGATCTGAGATTTGATCATTGGATATTGCATTGATGTATCTTTTATTATTTATTGATCAGGACTTTGATTATGGATCATTTTGTTAATGTATCTTGATATATAGATTTGATATACTCTTTGATGATGGACATTTATCTATGATGACTATTTGATTCCCCATTTTTATGATGTTGATGTTGATGTGAGATATCTTTATATGCATATCAACATGAGTTCTATGATGCATTTTATTTTATTATGCTATGGATGCAATGTCTTATGTTATGACAGAGATAAATGGATGCAAATGATTTATGCAATTACTTCTATATATTTTCTGATCTTATCATGATTATGGTTTATACAATGCAATGGTAAAATGAATGCAACTAGCTTTTTGAATTTTTTGATGTATGCAACTCTATGGATGAAATGCAATCTTAAGGATGAAAATGAACAATGATGTCTTTTCTTTGCTTTTCTAATGATGTATAAAGATAATGATTAATGAATGGATACAAAAGATAATATCACATTGTTGATTTGAAACCATTGAATTGAGTTAGCTCCCAAAATGATTAACCCCCTTGGAAATTGGAAAAATCCTCTAAATAATGCAATTAATCTAACATGAAAATGCAATGCAATGCAACTAATTGTCATTGATTTTTGTGAAAGAAATGCAAAAGAGATATATTTTCATCATTGAGCATTGTGGAACTAGGAGTTGATAAAATTCTTACTGGTGCCACTGCAACCATAAGAATATGAATTTGACTTTCATCTCATTTGGTAACCTCTTTAGGAAACTATTACAACCCTCACTAGTTGAATGACCAACTATGGGAGTATGAATACTGGTTTCAACGGATTCAATTTTGCAAGTGGATTTTGGTATTAAGATATGGAAGATCTAAATAGCCAAGGTATCCTTTTGTGTAAACAAACAAAGGTTAACCCTCCTTCCTATATGAATTTCCTCGATGGTTCTTTGATGACCATGTCATTAGATGAGTTCACACAAGTTAGTGGCTCTTCCTCAAAACAGTCACATCACACAAAATTCAATAAAAACATCATGTCTTCATCATCGCCAATCTAGTCAAAACATCATCGATTAGCTAAAAAGAACATGACTTGAAAAGATCAATGAAAAACACCAAAATTTTAAAGTGTTTAGCAATGTATCAAGATTTTCAATAAGAATTCCAAACATTATGATAATTTAGGGTATTGTCAATTTTTAATCCTAATAAAATAAGTCAATGAAGGTGAAGGATCAAGTTATGCGATCAAACTATTTAGGTTGAATAACGATATCCATCAAAGGTTCCAAAAAATATCTCTCCTCTGAAGTTCTGAAAATTTTCTTCTGTCATGTGACCAAGATGTAGCACTTTTGAATCCATTTGTACCAAAATTAAAGATTTTCCCTGATAGGGAGCCTCCTTGGTAACCTTCTGAGTTTTCTTGAAACTCTTAATAGGTCTCTCTTAGGACCTCTAGGGATTCCTCAATCCACCCTTCAACACCTTGAAGAATGAGTTCTTCCTCTTCAACCAAGGAAACTAACTATCATGTTAAAAAACACCATTCTTGTGTTCCACAAGAACCTTCTTCACAAACCAATCCAAGC
>MU224624.1:306291-336162 GCA_018584345.1 Thuja plicata
TCCCTTAGCTTGGAACTGTCCGTACACCCTATTATCAGAAAATGGCACAAATCTTGTTTTTAGACCAGTTTGGAGTCTTGGGCTTCAAAACTCATCTTGTTGGATCTTTGGGAACTCCTCCACCTTATGAAACACCTGAAAAACATCACTCAACACATCCATGGCCTTCTTGGCTTATGAGAACACCCCCTATTTAAACCAACTGTCACTTGCTTCCTCTAACCGGGCTATGAGTTTAGCTCGCCTAGGGCAAGTGCTTAAAAATACAAGCCAGCACTTTGAGAGCTCCTCCTTCCACAAAATGGTAGCTCCATGGGCCTAGTACCCATTCCTATATGGATTTATAGAACCAACGTTGGGAAGTGGAGTTAGGTCCACATCTCTGCCCCTTGCTCAAAACAGGACAGCAAACAGTCCCATACTGAAAGAATTTTTAAAGCACAAACAGAACATGACTACAAAGAAACTTAATGAATGAAAAATCTTGGTAACATGTAGAAAAACAACCTCCAATGATCACAAAAAACAAACTAATCCATTCGAATACAAAGAAAACACAAAATGCTTCAAATCTGCTATTTTTTCCAGAAAACTCTTGGCTCCAAGATATCAGTCCGTACAAATGAATTCCTCCCTTTATCAATTAGGGTTTTTCCACCTTATATATGGTTAAACCCCATGTTCCAAACCTTCTATGGGTTTAAAAACTCTTAACACCTTGAAATCCCTCTAGACAAGAAAAGTTGTCAGCAACTTTTAAAAGTTGCTAATGTTGCATAGCAACATTTTCATCTTTTGACACCAAACACTTCCTAAGTGTTTACTCCACCAATCCACCTTATCTAACCTTAGTTAGACCACCTAGGGTATCTATGGAACCTAAAACCTTCTATGACATCATCCTAACATTTGATGACATCATCAAGTAGACCATATTTAAATGGAGCCAAAAAGAGCTATTTACACAAGAAAAGAAGCACAAAATGAAAACAACCTAAACTACTCTTGGTCAACATGACCTTATATATTTACATTTCCCTACTAGAGGGTCTTACACACACTAGCACACCAAAATGACAAGAGACTACCATATTTTCTTGGCATCTCCAGGGTGCTCCTGCACCATTCCCCCACGTGATAAATGAAACCATGTATAAAGTTGGGCAAATGAAACCTAGTATGCAGCTGAGAAAATTTATTATGACTATGCACAAATGATGGATGTGATGAGGATATGTGCAAATGAGATGGTGAAAAAGGAAATATGTACAAATGCGACAAGGAAAGACCTAAGGGAACAAAAAGTTCCTATTTCTAGGTTTTCACCTTTTGGGTTTATTGATTTTTTTTTTCTACCAAGGTGCCTATTGCTAGGTTTTCACCAAGACACTTTTCTCTTTTTCAAAATTTTTCAATTTTTTTTGGATTTTTTTTTTTTCTATCATCAAGGTGCCTATTTGGTAGGTTTTCACCAAGACAACAATTTTCTGATTTTTGAATGTTTTTTCTTTCTTCATACTCAATTTTCTCCTTTTTCTGATTTTCTATTTTTCCATTGTTTTTTATTTTTGATCTTTCTGATTAATTTTTGGATTTTGATCTTTTCTCATTTTTTTTGGATTTTTGCCTTTTCTCATGTACAAAGAAGATTCTAAATCATCTGATACACTCGTCTGATACTCTTTCTTTTAATTCTCTTTCATCTGATTAGATATGAAACCTCTTTAAATGGATGCTATTAATGGGCTCTTGCAACTCATCACCTTCACAATCAGCTAATTTGTAGGTTCCCATTCCAAAAGAAGAAATGATGACAAATGGTCTAAGCCAATTTTCTTCCCACTTTCCTTTCTTTTCCTTATCAGCTTGATTTTTAGGGTTTTCCCTTAACACTAAGTCTCCCACTTGAAAGGTTCTCGGTTTGATGCGCTTGTTGTAATTTCTTGAAATTCAATTTTGATATACCTTCAAATGATCATATTCTTGTGTTTGATGTTCCTCCAACAATTCCAATTTTTGAAGTCGGGAAACCCTATAATCCTCATAATTGATTAATCCATGAAGTGAAACTCTTAGGGATGGAATCTCAACTTCTAAGGGTAAAACAACTTCGACCTCATAAACCAAGGAGAATGGTGTAGCTCTCGTTGGTGTTTAGATACTAGTTCTATAGGCCCACAATGTTAGGTTTGTCTGAATGTGCCAATCTCTTCCTGATTTATCAACTGATCTTTTCAATATTTTGAGAATTTTTTTGTTTGTAGCCTCAGCTTGTCCATTACCTTGATGATAGTAAATGAAGGAAGAATGGTGAGTGATATGAAATGTTTCACAAGGTTCATCCATGTCTTTGTTCTTGAATTGTTTTTCATTGTCCATGATGATGGCATAAGGAATACCATATCGACAAATAATGTGATTAAGGATAAACATGGCAATATGTTTTTCCGTTTCAGTTATCAAAGGAATGACCACTACCCATTTAGTGAAATATTTTCTTGTTGTGAGGATGTATTTATGTCCATTAGAAGATGGTGGGTAAATCATGCCAATCAGATCAAAGCCCCATTGTTAAAATGACCATGGTGTGATAAATGGATGCAATTCTTGTGCAGGTGCATGAATCATGTCTCCATGATATTGACATTTCACACAAACTTTCACAAAGTGGCAAGCATCTTTTTCTAAGGTTTTCCAAAAATACCCCATGCAAAGGATTTTCTTGGCTAAATTAAATCCACTCAAATGTGACCCACAAATCCCCTCGTGGACATCTCTTAAAGATAATCTCGATTCCTAAGGAGCATTTTGTCAAGACCCTTATGATACAATGTGTATGATAGGATGGTACAATGAGCCGATTGTCTTAGGAAATGTCATTTTTGAGCAAGGGTTTGGTCTAAAGGTAAGGTTTGGTCTTTAAGATAAGTATAAATTGGTCCATACCAGGGTGAGTCATGTTCGTTAATAAGGGAAATTATTTGGGTAGCAGGTAAGTCAAATGCCTATTTTGCCAACTCTTCCACCAAGAATTCATACCTCACATTCTGATCAGGCATTTAGAGTAATGAAGCTAAGGTAGCCATTGCATCAACTGCTCTATTCTTATCTTGTGGAATTTGCTCAAAATTTATCAAGGAAAAATATTTTTTCCAATCATCAACCATATTTTTATATGGCATCAATTTTTGATCTTTGGTGTTGTATTCATCATTGATTTGGTTGATGACTAATTGAGAGTCTCCATAAACTTGCAATTCTGTGACATTCCATTCTAAGACCATTTCGAGACCTATCACCAAAGCTTCATATTCAACAATATTATTTGTGCAAGGAAAAAATAGTTTGTTAGATTTGGGAATTGTGTATCCTTGAGGTGTTATCAAAAGAATGCCTGCCCCTAAACCACTTTGAGTATAAGATCCATTGAAATATAAGGTCCATGTCTTTTCTTCCACATTAACAATTTATGAATCAGGAAACTCCACTTTAATTGGATGTGTAGACTCTAAAGGATGTTCGACCAACTGATCAACAATCACTTGTCCCTTTATTTATTTCCTATCCATGTACTCAATGTCAAATTCACTAAGCACCATTACGCATTTTACAATCCTTCCCGTTAGAGCTGTTTTACTAAGTAGATACTTCAATGGATGAATTTTGGAAATTAACTTCACTTTATGCATCAACATGTAATTTCTTAACTTTTGAGAGGCAAATACCATTTCTAGGAAAGCCCTTTCCATGAAGCTATAGTTCAATTCATATTTTATCAATGTTCTACTCAAGTAGTAAATTGCTCTTTCTTTTCCTTCATTGTATTCTTGTGCCAATAGAACCCCTAAAGATTTCTCGGTTGCTGATATGTAAAGTAATAAGGGTTTTCCTTTAATAGGTGGCATCAAGATGGGTGGGCTCACCAAGTATGTTTTCAACAATGTGAAAGCTTTGTCACACTCATCATCCCATGTAAAAATGGTGTCTTTATGTAGCAATCTTGTGAATAAATGACATTTTTCCGCCAATTGGGAAATGAATCTCCTTATGGATTGAAGTCTTCCTTGAAGAGACCTCATTTGATTGATATTATTGGGAATTTCTATGTCCATAATTTCTTGTACTTTCTCAGGATCTACTTCAATTCCTTTTGCAGAAATAATGTAACCTAAGAGTTTGCCAAATTGTACCCCAAAAGCACATTTCTTGGGATTAAGTCTCACTTTGAATTTCTCTAACCTTGTGAATATATTTTATAATATTGGTAGGTGATCCTTTCTTTCATGTGATTTTGCTAGAATATCATCCACATAGTCTTCTAGGAAGGTATGCATCATATCGTGGAAGATAGTGGTCATTTCTCTTTGGTAAGTTGCTCTGGCATTTTTGAGACTGAAGGGCATCACATTCCACGAAAAGGTTCCCCATGGGCATGTAAAATCTATCTTTTCTTGGTCTTCAGGTGCAATTAAAATTTTATTGTATCCACTAAATCCATCCATTAAGGAAAACATATAATGACCCACTATTACGTCCACTATAGCATCAATGCTAGGTAGCGGAAAATCATCTTTTGGGCAAGAAATATTAAGGTCTCTAAAATCCATGAAAAATATAATGGATTTGTCATTTTTAATGACCAATAAAATGTTTGATATCCATTCTGCATATGCAATCACTCTTATGAATCCAACCTTGAGTAGCTATTCCAATTCTTCTTTTACTAAAAGTGCCACATGAGGGTGCATTTTTCTCAATTTTTTCTTTACAGGTTTCACACCGGGTCTCACATTTAAATGATGCATTATAAAGCTTGGATCTAACCCTGGCATGTTAGCATAAGACCATGGAAAGTTAATTTTCTTTGCTTGAAAGAAATTGATGAACTCCTTCCTTTCTGATGGACTCAAAGATGCTGCTAAATGAATAAACTTGGGATCCACTTTGGTGTCGATGTTAACTTTCTCCGTTGGTTCAATAAGGATGGGTGACATTTCATCTTCATGTTATGGTATGGTATCCAACCTCTCTTCCTTAGGTGCCATAGTTGGGTTTTCACCTTTGGAAACATCCGATATTTTTACCTTTTTAGGTTCTAGTACTGCCACATGGTGGTTTTCACCACTAGAACTTTTCATTTTTTTGTATTTTTTTATTTTATTTTGTGAATTGAGAGGTTGGACCCCTTCCTCTATCATTATGTCTAGATTGTATTCGTTGGTGGAAGAAGATGGATCAACCGTATTTAGGTAATGGGCCATTGCAAGGTCATTGGGAGAGTATAATAAGTCATTTGGTTTGGATAAATCCCAATCAATGAGTTTGAGGTGCATTAGGGATAAGGATTCATTTGGAAAATTGTCATTTGAAGGGTTTAGGGACATGAAATCATTTGAAGGTTTTTACATTGTATCACTTAGGTCTATGACATGGGCTTCCTTAAGATGATCCATGGAATTAGGATTGAAATCTCCTTCACTAGAGTCCTCATTGATTTCCATGGGAAATAATGCATGTAGATTAAATACAACATTTGAATCAACCCCCCACAAAGGTATCCAAGGTTCACCTATCCATTGATTATTCCTAGATTCTTGACCTATATTAGATTCTTGAGGTTCACTTGACACTTGCGTAGAATTCGAACCTTGATGCTCATTGTCTTGACTTTTGACATTAGGAATGGTAGCATATGTGTGAATAACATCAACCTCTATATCATGACAAGAATCTTCAGAAAATGAATCCCTCTCATAATCCTCAGAATCATCCTCACTCTCAGATCCTACCATGTGTACATGCTCATGACAATCATGCATTGGACTTGAACTTTCTCCTTTGTGTTGAAAACCTATTCTGAATTTTTCTTCTTTTGATCTCCAAGCTGGTTCAATGGGTTCTAGAAATCCTCTATTCCTGACTCCTAAGGATCCTCATCCCTTTTATTTCATTTTTTTCATAATTTGATACCCTTTTCCATATTGCTCGGTTTGAATATTGATGTGTTATGCTCCTTCCATGGGATTATTTGAAGTGTCTTCCTCTTTGTAAAGCCATTGTAACACTTCATTATCCTCCTTTTCTAGGGATGATGTGTCACTCTCTCTTACAAAATAAGAGTTGTATTTGTGAGGTGGATGAGAAATTGATGGTTTTCCATGTGTCTTAGGAGAAGTTGGAAAATCAAATAGGGAAACATAATATTCCCCCACTCCTTTGGAATTGATTCTACATTATTTCTCAAAGTTATGCATTAATTCAATCATCTTTTGGTATTGATCCTTCTTGGCTTGTTCTCTCTCCTCCTTGGAAGGTTTCTTAATTTCCATCTTCAATGTAAAAGTCTTAACTGGATTATCATGTGAACTTTGACCCTCATAACTCACTTTCTCTTTTCCCTTAGTTGATGTAGTTGAGTTAGTTTGATTAGAGTTTGAGGGATGTAGCATTTGACGTTAAATTTTAACTTTCCTCTTTAGCTTCTTTAATGGTGATATTAGGGATGAATCCTTCCCTATTGTGAGGAATAAATAACTCATGACTTGGTTTCAATGTGTTGAAATATTGAAAGGGATTAGAATCTCCAATTTCGATCTCTTCCCCCATGTGTGGAAATTTATTTCATTGATGATAGGTAGAAGGTACCACTTGCATCTCATGAATCCAAGGTCTTCCCAATAGGATATTATAAGTTAGCTTCATGTTGAGAACTTGAAATATGGTGTCTTTTTTTATAGGTCCCACTTGAATAGGTAGAACAATCATGCCTTTCAAAGACCTTTCTTCCTCATCATAAGCCTTAATGGTAATTTGATTTTTAGGATCAATGGATGATTCAAATATCCCTAAATAATTGACAAGGTTCAATGTGAAAATATTAATACCAGCTCCCCCATCAATGAGAAAACTCTTAACCCTATTCCTTTGGACTAAAAATTCTATGTGCAAGGGAAAATTTTGAGGGTAAGTAATGGACATATCATCTTGTTTGGAGAATGAAAGACAATGTGGTGCTATGAGATGTCCTACCATATTTTGAAACTTATCTTCCTCCAAGGTTATAGGAACATTAGTCTCCACTAGGGATTTTTCCAAGGTTTCTTTTTGATTAGGAGATAGTTTCAAAAACTCAAAGATAGAGATTTATGTTGGAGTTTTATTTGATCCACCAAACTATAAGGATTTATTGAAGAAGATGTTGGTTTAGCCAAAGTAGCTGTTGGAGTAAGACCAAAGGTTTTAGGGGCACTTCCTTGTAGGGTAACTCTTTTTTCTTGCCCCCTAGTCACAACATTAGAGGTCTCTTTGTTAGGTTGTTCTTTGATTACCACAACATTGATAATACTATCATGTCCGGATAGGGCATTAATAGTATTGTCATAGCTATGGGCAAAGTTTACATTGTTGTTTCCTTTTGAATTGTTTCCATTGTTTCCTCCATTTTTGGCATTGGAAGATTCACCCTTTTCATGTTTGTAGAAAGGAGTTTTAAATGTCGTGTGGTCTTCATTATTTTGAGGTCCTTCTACCTTAATCACACCATTGTCAATTAGATCTTGCACCACATGTTTTAGGCGCATGCAATCATTCGTCTTATGTCCTTGGTTCCTATGGTATTCACAATGATTAGACTCACTCCACCATGTAGTTTTGATTTGTGGTTCATAGGGTTGAGCCCTTGGTAAATCAATAATCTTATTTGCAATAAGATTCCTTAGTGCATTCTCAAGTGGTTCACCCAAGCAAGTGAAATTCCTCTTAGGTGTTGGTGCAAACAAAGGCTTAGGTTTGTTATCCCCTTGATAATTCCCAAAGTTATTATTATTGGTATTGTTGTTGAAAGGTACTTTGGGTTCTTGAGTCACATTGTTAGCTTGAGTGGATCCTCTTGCAAGATTAAAAGGGGTGGCCTTCAAATTATTTTCCTCTACAACTCCATCTTTGACGACTCCTTTATTGTTGTTCCTCATCCAAAACCAGTTATTGTTAGGAGGATTTCTATTTTGATTTTTATTGGAGGTATTGTTGTTGTTGTTGTTCTTATAAAGCTTAAGTTCTCCACTTTTAACCAATACCTCTTTTTTGGTAACCCCATTCTCAATTAGGTCTTGGAAATACCTAGGACATTGTAACTTTAACCAATAGTTCATCTCATTATTCAAGCTAGTAATAAATATGTCCATCTTCTCTTTTTCAGGTACACTTTGAGGGTATCTAGCGAATACAACTCTCCATCGTTGCAAGAAAAGTAGGAATCCTTCTCCCTTGCGTTGCTTGGTATTGCATAAATTTATCATTGTAATGTCATGTTTGATATTTTAGGAATAATGAGTTACAAACTTGGAGGCTAATTCTTTGAAATTTTGGATGCTGGAGGGTAACTTGGAAAAACACTCCATTTCCATGCCTCCTAAACTCCTAGGAAAATACATCATTAAATACATTGTATCATGCATAAACTCAAGGATTAATGCACAAAATTCCCTCAAATGATCTTGGGGATCAGATGCCCCTTAATACTTATCGTATTTAGGAAAAACAATAGTATTTGGGAATGGAACCATAATTAGGGTTTTATCGAATGGAAATGAACACAAAGCTTTGATGGAAAAGGGTTTAGGAGCCCCGCTTTGTTTTATTGTGTCCAATTGCATTTGGAAAAATTTAAATTTTTTATTCATGACATCAATAGGATTTGCTTCGGCTTCCTTTTTTTTGAGTTGATTGACATCATAATCATGAGGGAGTTTGAGACCCGCTTGTGCTAGGTCTAAAAAGTACTTCTCCTTATCTCTATCCAACACTTTCTCCATGAGTCTCATGAAGAATGGGCTTTGCATGATTTTTTAACCTTCTCATCAGTTGCTTCTTCATCATTAAAGTCAAAATTTCCCCCATTGTTGTTGTTATTTAACCCTTGGTTGTTAGGGTCCGTTCCCCCTCCATTATTGTTATTGTTTAACCCTTGGTTATTAGGGTCAATTCCTCCTCCATTGTTGTTATTGTTATCAACCACACCACCTCCATTTTTATTCATATCCTTATTAGCATGGTTGATTTGATTGGGGTCCATGTTTCCAAATGGAAAAGACATAGTTGGTTCCTCTTCTCTTCTAGGTGCTTGTGTTGGTCTTGAAGAAGTGAACGTGTCACTCAAAAAAGGAAGCTCCTACCTTATATATGAACTGTCTCATTGCAGGGTTTTTTTGATATAGTGAGATTGGGTAAAAGTCGGCATGGACATGAATTGCATTAAAAAAGTTGGCTTTCTCACTTACGTTGATCAATCCCTTATGATTTTTTGCAAAATGTTCAAAAATGGGGATTCTGACCAGGTTGAACTCATGAACAGCTAGAAAACCCAAAAGGGTAATCAAGAATGAAATCTAATTTTCTCCTAGCCCTCAGGAAATGTCTATTGTTTACCCTATTTATTTTTGGGTGTCACTTCCCTATGTTTAGGTGTGACTTAACTGCTTGTAGGCGTTTACTACAATTCGTGTATGTGACACTCTGCAGGTAGCAGGTGACGTTTGCCTGTTGATAGGCATTATTTTAATGTTTCCATGTGTCACTTTCCAGTGACTTACACGGTGTTTAAATAATTCTAGGCATTGTTTTAGAGTTGCAGGCGTTACAAAACTGTCTTTAGGCATTGTTTAATTTCTCATACGCGGCATTTGGTAGATCAAAGTTAATTTTGTCAATTTTTTGGTTTTTTTTAAATTTAAGGATTATGATTAGGTCTGCTAGATAAAATTCTTTCTTGAAAAGTAAATACAAACTCAACACACATATCAAATTTGCATCATGTCCCTAAAAAAACACTAAATTGTATGTTCTCGAACATTTTAACAAGTATAAAACAAGAATAGCTTCCACACTATCTACCTAGAGTCATATCTGGCTTTTAAACACTTTGGCTCTAAAAGGTAGGCTTGCTACTTATTTGGGATTTAATGATCACCCTGGTTCTCAACTATGCCAATTTCTTTTACCCCCTTACGAGCTTCCCACATGCACAAAAGTACGATTTTGCACAATCCCAAAGGAATACTCGAGGAAGTGAAGATAACTTGCACAAAATTTAGTCACCTTCCCATTAAGGAAGAATGCATTTATTTACAGTGGGTCGAATAGTATCATAGAAAAAGTGATTGTCTCCCACTTTGGGTCGTTCCCTCTCACCATCCTCGTAAGGATGTACTCGGGAGGCATGCCCTATAAAGTTCTAATTTAACTAGCATATATAGGAAAGCGACAAATGAACTTAGTTAATTAATTTTGGGAATTTGATTCACTTAAAAGTGAAGAGCATATTCCTATTGTTCTTCTTTGTTCCAAACACTCCAAAAACACTTGTTCTTTTTCAACCCCTTAACAAGGGGTTCTTAAAAATTGAAATGCATGGTTAATTTCCTCCCTTTCTTTCTACCACCTCAAACTCAACATGTTTGGATTTTTTATCAACTTTGAAAAGTTGAGAGCATATGCCTAATGCTTTGTTCAAGATGGACAATAATAGGGTTTTTCCTAATTAAACTAGATATAATTGAATTGCCACAAGTTCAGGGAATGCAAGCTTATTTCAAAAAATACCTCTTTTGTAGCTAGGAAAGGCTAGGTGCTTTTTTGAGGTTTTTGATGCTTGTTTTCTTACTCGCCTAGTGGCGATAGTTCCCACTCCGGCTCCACCAAAAAGTTAGTGAACACCTGTTACCTAATTAGTTTGCATACTAAATTACTAAATTGAAACTACTTTTGCATTGATTATGGAATGAACAAATTGTTGCTCTAAGTTTTCAAGAATTGATTAAATGCAGAAAGTAAGGTACATGATTCAGAAAGAATTAGTTAATATGTTCACTTTTATTCAAATCTAAAATCTAAGTACAAAGACAATGCATTTTTTCATAACATATTATTGAAATGCTATTTTACAAAGGTACAATGATGATGTTTAGATTTCAATTTTACAGAATACGTACAATGCATTTAGATCCACACAAGCTGTGGAAAATATTAACACTACATCTGAATAAACACATTGAAAATATAAAGAAGTAAAGGGATAGAGGGAAAGCCTCCATTGCCTATACAGAGAAGCGATCTTTGACTTCGTGTTGGAAATCAGGGCTGCATCTCCAGCTTTCGCAAACCTGCAAGATAGAATGAAGAAGAAGTTAGTTCAGAAGAACTGAGCAATGGAGACATTCCTAATACCTCTACATTACTTTGAAAATAGCAATATTCTTACTCAGATAAAGTATTAAAAGATGAAAAGGAGAAGGAAGAAAATAGAGAGAAAATCATTTTTTTGTGCTAATATTGTTTGTTTCATGTACAAATTAAAACATGAAGACCAAGTAGGTTGTTGAAAGGATGCACATTCATTACAAGTATGGAACGTTTTGAATAAAGTCATGGAGAGGCAAAGACATGAAGACCAAGTAGGTTGTTTAAAGGATGCACATTCATTACAAGTGTAAAACTTTCCAACTGAAGTCATGGAGAGGCAAAGACCGGAGGACATAAAGAGGTTGTAGAGGGGTCATACGTACATTACAAGTATGGAACCTTCCTACTAAATTAATGATGTTGTAGAAGACTGGCTATTGAAGGGACATGACATTCTATCATGAAACCTTTTAGCCCCTAAAAATAGATAGGGATAAAGCTACAGGAGGTTCTTAATGCGTTTCAATATGTTCAGAGTTGTTGTAAGTGATTATATTGCTACAAGATTGTTGAAAGAGGTATTTATCTTGCTCTGCTATAAAAAATGTTTCACAAAGAATTGGCTGTTATATAAGTCAGATTTTCTTTCAAGGATGTACGCATGTCAAATGAATCATATAAGGAGTGGGGAAAGTACCATTAAGAGGGTATCTTATTGTTCAGAAAGTGCAGCAAACTATCAACATATACAAAGTTCAGAATCAACAGTGAAGAGCATGTATATGTTACAGTCTATAGGTCATCAATTATAAAAGCCATGTCAAGGAACAATCATTTTTAGGTTCAGAAAAGTAGTGAGCATTAAGCAAAATGTGTCAGAGAACAATTCTATCATAGAGTTAAATTCATAAATAGTGTGCATATGAGTGTGTTTTCTGAGATTAACATGAAGCTACAACATATAAGAAACAATAATAATCAACAAAAGAGTTCTACGAAATGATAATAAGATGAAGTCATGTCAAGTTCCAACTGATACCAGTAGAGGTATTTATCCTATTCTTCTATAGGAAGTTGTTTTGCTAAGCATTTATTATCATATATGGTCTAGATATACATTCAAGGATGCAATGATTATGTCAAAAAGGAATTATGGAGCAAGCTACCATTAGTAAGTGAAAGGTACAGATACAGATTAACAAAAGATTTTTTTTTTTACAATCACTAGCAGCACACAAAGTTGTACTTACAAGGTGCATTATTGTTATAAGATTAAGAAGACAAATTTGAATCCAATTTGAACAAACAAATAGAAGAAGTCAAATTTCCTCAAAGCTACAGGAGTATAACAGTAAATGAGAGTATTCAAATCAAGAGAGATTTGTAAAGAAACAAACAAGTAAATCATGACAATGATGCAAGAATGATGTATCCACAAGGATAATGAGAATTCAGTTATACTTTCAGTAAAGGAAGATATGGATGTTTAGCTACAAAAGGTAAAGTTCATAGCAGCAACAAATACAATGAATATAAAGTACAGGGAGTGCACATTTCACCAACAAGCAGATGAAGTAAGGGCCATGAAAGTCATCCAAATATACATTCATCAACATGAGCATAAATTGGAATAATGATAAAGGCAATATACTCATTACTTATTCATTGTTGAAATTAGACAAAGAGGTACAACGAGATACAGGTAATGGATTCCATATCAGAATATTGCTGATAAAAAATATATATACAATGTTGATATTAGATGTAATACAAAGTGAAAGAAGGAGACAACAATTAGTTTTATGAAATTAAAACAATAAGAATGATTTCAGCAAATGCATTCATTTTATAAGAGTAATACCATTGAGAAAATAGCAAAGATGGACTCAGAAATATAATGATGTGCTGGAAGTATCATTTTTAGAAAGGTTTCAAAGAAACACACTATTTTCTTGGAGCTACCGCCTATTAAGAAGGCCTTCAAATCTCAAGTTTCAATTCATTAAAGGCATTATTTTCAGGTAAAGCCACAATTTTCAGCATTGAAAGCATTTTAAACTTGCACCCATATAGTAGTTTGGACAGACAGTGGTAGGAATGTGCTAAAAGAATGTTCAACTATCAATTACAACCTCTACATAGAAGGTTCCAAAAGAAGCCGCAGAAATGAGAAGAGACTAGCACTGGACGAGACACGTTCAAATAATAGTAAACATAAAAGAGGGTAACATAATTTCATGTTTTTTAGAAATTAAAAGACTTACCAGTCAAAGGGTGTCATATAAAAGGAAGAAAAGGCAGTCATAATGTCCATAATGAGCATGTCATTTTTCACCAACAGTGCCATCTTTTCAAAACTTTAATCCCTCATGTCAAAGCGACAAGAACAACAAGAAAGAGAAACAACAAGTAAAAGGAGTTTTCAACATCATGGAGAGAAACACATAGTAGCATCCATGGCGGAAAGCATAGTCAGCAGCCATATTTTATTTTAGCATAGTAGAAGTGGTGGCCATCAGTAGCACAAAAAGACAGTAAGAAGCACATTGTCACCTCCCAACAATGCAAATGGCGGCCAAAGAGCAGCAGGCTCTTCCATAAAAGCAACAACATTCTTCCATTTTGTCCAAACCCTAGAGAATGCCATAGCAGAGTGGATTTCGCAAAGACCAAATGAGATAAATGAAATTTTTTAGGGTTATCTAACCCAATGTAACCCATAAGATATTATTACCTTAGTGTTGATTGTATTTTGTTTAAAATTTGCATGATAGGGATGGTGGTTGTCGTGTTTAGCTTAGGGTTTAGCCTAGCTTCCGTTATGATAAGAGATGAATTCGAAGCCTTAGGGACTTTAGATATAGAATGATATTTACATAGGTTTTAATTTATGGATTAATGAATATCATTTGTTAATGATATTCATTAATTTATAAATTTTAAAATCTATGGAAATGCTTATTTTGTTTAAACATGTTTTGAAATAGAATTTAATATTTTATCTAAAACTTGATTTAAATTAGAATAAACGAATATATAATTTAATGAATATCTTTTTTATTAAAGATACTCATTAAGTTACATATTTTGTAATTTTAATTTAAATCAAGTTTTAGATAAAATATTAAAATTTTAATAAAATAAAATGATTAACTCATCTACTTATTATTAATCAATATATTTCAATATATCTAATTTTTTAAATAAATAGTTAATCTACTTTGTTTAAAAATATTAAATATATTGACTAATAATAAGTAAATGAGTTGAGAGTTTTATTTTATTTATCTATTTCTAATTGATTATATCCTAATATATCTAATTTTAAAACAAAAAGCTTAAATGATTCGTTTTAAGATTAAAATATATTAAAATACAATCAATTAAAAAGGATAAATAATTTACCTTGGGGATGTTTTTTTTAAAATTTTGTTTATTCATTTTATTTATCTATTTTTAATTAATTATATCCTAATATATCTAATTTTTAAACGATTCGTTTTAAGATTAAAATATATTGAGATATAATCAATTAATAATTAATAAATAAATAATTAAGGTCTTAGGGGATTTTTCTTTGATTGCACCAACTTGTTGGAGATAATAATTAGTTGTCATAATTATAAGGCAATAATTATTAATTATCCTAAGTGTGATTTGGGGATTGTCTTGTCTAGGAGTTACAGTTTAGGTGATGTCATGCTTATCTAGAGTTGACCAGCAGTTGACTGTCTATCCCATGCTCGTTTCTAGGAGAGTGGTTTTGTTCTTGCTCAGTTTTGTTGCTGTTGTTTAAGAACTATTTATAGCATTTTGAGGCTTGTTTGGAGTTGTTTTGGAGCTACCTACTAGTTGGCATCAGTTGGAGAGTCTTTTACATCAGTCTGATCACAGTTTCCAGCAGTTATGCCCATGATTTGGTGGTTTTTATCTTCATATCTAACCTCACAGATTCTGCATGTTTTATGAAGATTTGTAGCAGTTTTGGGGGGATCTTGAGTTGCAATTTGGTTATGCATAGTTTGGTGGAGTTGTTGGACCACCTGGACTTCAGTTTCTAGTAGTTTAGCTCCTGGTTTTATGGAGTTTCTTCATGCATCCAACCCTTTCAGATTTGATGCCTATATCATTGTATTTTGACCTCATTTTGGAGGACCTTCTTTTCTCAAATGTTCTTGCATATTGCAGATTTGTGAATGTATTGTAAGGGCATTTTGTAGCAGAATTTTGACAACATTGATATATTGATACATTGGTTCCTTCTCATTGGTTTGAAGTGCAATATTGTGGATTTTATTGCTTTTAAGTTGTGTTATCCTTCTTTTAAGCTATATCCCTTGCTGCATATTCAAATATTGAGACTTCTTATTATAGGTCTTTGCTTGTGAGTCCTAGTTCTTTGCTAAAAATTGGTGAAACCTAGTTTCCCTTTCAAAGCTAAGGATTCCAGATCCTTGCATAGAATCACTATTGTAGTTTCATGTTGTCTGAGAATTAAGAGCCATTGGTATTTTTGTGATTCATGTTGATTCATTCAAAGTTACAAACAAATAGTTTGGTGTATCACCCCCTTTAGATTTTTTTATGTATTCATATTATCCTTCTACCTCTTTCCTACATGCACACTTAGCATTAGGTGATATCCCGCATTTAATAGGAACTGACCTAGAATATAGAGATTCATTCTCTCATCCACCAAGGAGAATGTTTCCATGTTCCAATAGGATGGCTAGATTTTGCATCCAGCTATAGGCGTAATCTTGATTGACAACAGTTGTTTGGCATGCCCGATGGGACCTGAACTACTACACAATTCTTACAAGATACTATTTCTTATTGTTGTTTTGGTGTGAACAACAATATTTCTACTTTTAAGAAGGTACTTTACCAAACACCTGGCGACTCTGTTTGAAGGTTTTTGTTGCACATTTAGTTGCAGACTTATTTTAATGAGAAGGAATCTTACAAGAGCCAATAGTGATGGGTTCATTTATCAGGAGTTACAACCTATCATAAGAGGTGGCAGATCAGCAAGGAGAAATAGAGCATCTCAAGTTGTAGGAGAATCATCCTCTTTTCTTAGAGGATCTAATTTTTCATTATTTGAAAATTCCATCTTTGAAGATCAAGCTGCCATTACTGACAGCCATGAGGTAATTATTGAAGATTTTGGTTTTCTTGAAGATTTAAGTGTTATTGATAATTTTGGATCAGAATTACCCATTTTTGAAGAATCAACAAAAGATCATCTCGCTACTGTAGCATCCACAAGTGGTACCGCTACTCTAGGATTGAAAACATATCAAAGAAAGGTAACCCAATCTAACAAATCTTCTATACCACCTGTAGTTCAGCAACAAGTGCCACCAGTACAGATGGCTAGAAATTTGCCATTTGTGGCTTTCAATGCTGGCAGCATGTTACAAATTGTTGTACATCATGATATTCCACTAGCAGCACTAAAAGGTTTGTCATATTTTAATGGTGAGAATCATATTTTAGCAATTGAACATATTAAAGATATTGCTAATTTATGTGGATTACATCAAGTTACTCATAATGATGTAGTACTAAAACTATTAGCAGCTTCACTTAAGGGTAAAGTGTTGATCCGGTTTAGAAGTTTTCCAGTTAACTCTATTAGTACATGGGATGAGTTAGGTACTGTTTTGATCAGTAAGTTTGAAGATAGATCAGATAATTTCTCTTTGGTTGAGTAGTTAACTACTATTAAGAAAGATATCAATGAGCATATTTCTGATTTCAACTTTCATTTTCAATGAACTTGGGATAGAATTCCAAGATCTGTTAGACCATCTAACGATTATGATTTTCTTTTCTTTTTGAAAGTATTTAACCTGGATATTGCACTTATGATACAGTCTATGGGAGGTAATACTTTACCTACTACTTATGATGTTACTATAAGAGCTGAGAACAACTTGATACAAGATGGAAAATTACCTCCAAGGCCTCCAATGCCTTATTGTGCAGAAATATAGCCATTTGTATTGGCCATTATACCACCTATAATAGCTGTTATTCCGCCATTACTTGCACTTAATATGCAGGTTGTAGCAGAAGAATATGCTGCTATACCCCCTATCAGGAGTTAAAGGATACAAGTGACAACATGATGAGGACTCTTTAGAGTTATGGTAATGAGATAACAAATCTGAAGAGGCAGAAAGGCCAGTACAATAGGCCTCCTCAAGAAAATTACCAGCAGAATAGGCCATTGAACCAAGCTTCCAGTTCAAACTAGCCAAGGAAAGCTCAAGGACAACAAAGGAATTATGGTCAAAGAGCTGGTCAATCATACAATTATGAAACTCCTAGTACTTCCAAGGAGTTAATAGTAATTCCTCAAAATAACTATGTGCAAGAAGCAGAATGGTGTAACACATGCAATGATGGACATTTTTGGCTGGATTATCTTCACGCACTTGAGGCTAGAAGGAAAGATGTTTTGAAAGAATAGCTGATTAATAATCCAATAGAGGTACATTATGACCAAACATAGCCTCAAGGTAATCCTGATATTTCGTTAGTGAATTTTAATGACAATGATGCTTTTAGCGCTGCAAAATTTGACCCAAATCAAGTGTGGAGACCTGTAGCAGAAGGAACAAGGTCAAAAACCAAGGCTACAAATGATCAAAAATAATTTGATAAGGTACAACAACCTATTTTTATAGTACAACAGCAAGCTAATAAGGCTAAACAATAAATACAAGCCCAAAAAGGGACAGAACAACTATTACAACCAGCAAGTGAGCCTGCTGTTTTAAAACAACACCAAAAGGTTAGTATCCAAAGTTTCAATATAGTTGATCATTTGAAGAAGACAAATGTTCCTTTGTCCATGTAGGATGTTTTGGCTCTTCCAGGCCAAAAAGACATGTTGCAAGAAGCCTTGCAATCACTTACATTATCTAATGAGGTTTTGTCTCAACAAACCCCTAAAGTTCTAGTAGCTGCAAATGATAGCACATCCCAACAACCATCTAAATTGGTCAAAGCTCCTCCATTTTATGTCACTGTCATTATAGGACAACACCTAGTTCACAATTGCATGATTGATTCTGGTGCTACTAGCTTGGCTATGCCAAAGAAAATTGTAGACTAGCTAGGCCTCAAGTATGAGCCACTCAAAAAAGGGGTAGTTCAATTAGATGGGACAGCAGTGGCAACCGTGGGAGTTATAAAGAATCTAGATTTAACACTGCATGCTTGTCCTAGTTTTTTGGTACCTATGGATGTGTACATTATTGATTTGCCTCCTAACTTCTCTATATGTTTGTCACGAGAATTTACTGCCAAGATAGGAGGCTTCTTATCTGCTAATTGGAATTATATGCTTTTCCATACCAGGTATGGTACAAAAGTCACTATACCCTCAGAACCCATTGCAAAATTATGTGTTGAACATTATGTTGCTAGTGCAAGAAACAAATTAGCAATTTTATTATTTGATCAAGAGGAAATATCTAATGTTTTTGAAGCTCAAACACAAATAAGTCAATTTCTAGATGTGTTGTTAGATGATTGGGAAACTAGAAATGTAAGAATATCAGATGAACAAATTGAAGAGCCTAGTTTGGGTAACTATGTTATTCATAAGATTTTTGATTTTCTTCTAGCTATGTTAAAAAGTGCAGATTTAGATCCAGAATAGACATCTAATGTTGTTTGGAAGCTATTTTTTGATGGATCATTTAGCAAAATAGGTGTAGGAGGAGGATGTATGCTGGTTTCACCATCAGATGAGAGGTATTATGCTTCTTTTAGATTCACTTTTAGTTGTACAAACAATGTTGCTGAATATGAAGCCCTTGTAAATGGATTGAAATGGGCCATCAAAAGAGGTATTAGCTATTTGCAAGTTTATGGTGATTCAGAATTGATTGTGAATCAAGTTAGGAATGTCTATACAACTAAGACTGATCTACTAAAAATTTATAAGCATGTTGTGTGGGATCTAATTGAAGGTTTTGAAGCTTTTAATTTGCAATCTGTACCTAGAAATCAGAACAAGCATGCTGATAGACTTGCTGCAGTTGGTGCACAATACGATATTCCAACTGAAATCAACAATGATTGGGGGATGAACCATGTAAAGGTAATTGTTAGGCCTACTATACCTAATAATGCTGACAGTTGGCAGGTTTTTGATTTTGATCAGCACATTGTTAATTTTTTAAGAGAAGAAGCTGAGTTTGCACAGCCAAACTAGCATAAATGGCAGAACCAGTATGAAGATCAGATCATCTAGTTAGGGACAAACAAGTTGCCCAAAGGTCTTGTGACCTTGGAATCAATGTTTGGTACTAATGATGAGATTAAAAAGGACAAGTCCAGTTTTTAGATCAAGGAGGAACATTACGAAGAAATTGTTGTTGCAAAGGATAAAATGCTGAAACTTGGAAAGGTATGTACCCCTGAAGAACGTCAAATCTTCATCAATTTATGCAATGAGTTTCAGGATATTATTGCTTGGAATTATTCAGATCTGAAAGGATTTGATCCTAGTATTTCCTAGCATACCATTGAGATAGAACTAGGGGCTAAACTAGTTAGGCAAAAGCAAAGGCTTATCAACCCCAAATTAGAACCCATTAGGATTA
This sequence comes from Thuja plicata, assembly GCA_018584345.1. NCBI lineage: Eukaryota > Viridiplantae > Streptophyta > Pinopsida > Cupressales > Cupressaceae > Thuja > Thuja plicata. The sequence goes on from MU224624.1 coordinate 326,097, forward strand.
AAGAATTGAATAAACTAATTGAGAGCAATATTATATTCCCAATTAAATATAATTCTTGGGTATCCAATTTGGTTCTAGTTAGAAAGAAAAATGGTGAAATCAGATTATATGTTGATTTTTGTGATTTAAATAGGGCTTCATTAAAGGATAGACATCCTTTGCCCTCTATAGAGCAGATCTTGTAGGTTGTTTCAGGATCAGAATGGTTCTCACTACTTGATGGTTTCTCTGGTTATAACTAGATTATGGTAAAGGAAGAAGATAGATTTAAGACAATATTTACTACTAAATGGGGGACCATGGATTATCAAAAGATGTCGTTTGGTTTATCAAATGCAGGTGCAACCTTTTAGAAGGCTATGGACAAGGCTTTAATAAAATTAATGTATAGGTTTTTACTTGTCTATCTTGATGATATTACTATGTTCTCAAAGAATGCAAAAGATCACTTTAAGCATTTAAGGATTATCTTTGAGAGATGCAGGGAATACAGTATTTCTTTAAATCCCAAGAAATGTGTATTTTCTGTCCATGAAGGAAAATTGATGGGATTTATTGTTTCAAAAGAGGGTATCACCATTGAACCTAAAAGTGTAAGCGCTATTCTTGCCTTAACACTTCCTTCTCATAAAAAGGGTCTTCAAAGTTTCTTAGGAAGAATTAGTTATGTAAGAAGATTTATTCTAGACATTACTAAATTATTGATACCATTAACAACCATGCTTAAGAAGAATATGGTTTTCAACTAGACAAAAGAAGGTAAACATAGTTCTACATTGATTAAAGAATCATTAGCTGCTGCTCCTACTTTGTTAAATCCTGATTTCTCAAAGGATTTCATTTTATATGCTTATGGAAATATTGATAGCATTACTTCCATGTTAGTTCAGAAAAATGATGAAAGTTTTGAACAACCAATAGCTTTTTTCAGTCGAGGACTTAAAGATTATGAGCTAAAGTACTCATTTGTTGAAAAGAACATACTTGCTATAATAAGAAGTTTAAAGAAATTCAGACATATGTTTTCTAACAATAAAATCAATTCAATGGTGGCACATCCTTGTATTAAGGATTTCTTACTGAATAAAGATTTCAATACCAAGAGAGCTAGCTGGATTACCAAGGCAATGGAGTATGATATTGAAATTAAAGTTACCAAGCTAGTAAGAGGTAAGGGTTTATGTGAACAATTTGCTAGAAATGGAGATAATACTTAAAAAGATGACTCTGAAGTTGTTTTGTCTTTAGAAGGTGATGAACAACTTGTTGTCCCAAAAATTTAGAATGATTGGGTGGACGATGTGGTTATCTTCTTGCAAACAGGACATTGTCCTAAAGATTTGGAAAGATCAAAATGAAGGTATTTCAAATTGCAATCCATTCCTTATTGTTTGCTGAATAATATTCTATTTAGAAAGGATTTGCAAGGTGTTTTGTTAAGATGTATTAAACCAGATCAGGTTGATCATATTTTGCATGAATTCCTTGAAGGTCCAGTTGGAGACCATTTCTCACCAAGAGCTACAGCTCTTAAAGTGATGAAAACGGGATATTATTGGCCAAGTGTGTTTAAGGAATCACATGCCTAGGTAAGGAAATGCAAACAATGTGCAATATTTGTTGGAAAAGAAAAATTAGTAGTGCTGCCTTTGCAGCCTATTCAAGTGGACCAACCATTTATGAAATGGGGTCTTTATTTTATTGGTGTCATTAACCCACCTTCAAGTGTAGGTCATAATCAGGTATTGACAGCCACTGATTATTTTACAAAGTGGACATAAGCAGTTGCTCTCAAGGAGGCAAATGAGACTGCTATTTTGAGTTTCTATGAAGATTTAGTTTGCAGATTTGGGGTACCAGATTCAATCATTTTAGATAATGCATTTGCATTTATAGGAAATTGGGTTGTTGAATGGGCTATTAACAAAGGAGTGTACCTGAATACATCATCAAATTATTACCCACAAGGTAATGGGCAAGATGAATCCACCAACAAGAACCTGGTTTGGATCATTAAAAAGACCCTAGAAGGTAATCAGTGTTCTTGGCATGAGAAGTTTAAATCAACACTTTGGGCTGATAGAATAACTCCAAAGAGGTCAACTAGAGTGTCTCTGTACATGTTGGTTTATGGTAAGGAAGCTAGAATACCTATTTTAGTTGAGTTTCCAACACTTGATTTTATGTATTAGTTAGACATGATTGATGAAGAGTCTATGATAGTGAGGTTGGCTCAGCTGAATGAATTAGAGGAGAAAAGGAGAAATGTGTTGCAAAGACTGAGCTTCATCAAGCTCAAATGAATAAATCATTTGATAAAAAGGCATCTCCCAAGAATTTCCATCTGGGAGATATTATTTTGAAATGGGATGAATTGAAAAGAAAACCTGGAAGGCATTCAAAATTTAATGATATGTGGGCTGGTCCATACATCATAATAGACAACACGCGACACAATGCTTTCAATTTGTCTACACTTGAAGGAGAATAATTAGCAATCCCAGTGAATGGGATCCACCTCAAGCATTGCTTTTGAGGTTAATTGGTTTGAATAAGTGCTTGGCACATAGTTAGTTTTCTTTGGTTAGTAGCAGTTAGTACTTCTATTCCCACCATGGTCACATCAAGAAGATACACACCATGCATAATCAAGGACTCATTGGGGTTCCTGGTTATAAATGATGAATACCTCAATAATGTAACCATGGTGGAAAGAGAAGTTGTTTTTCAGATAGTTTGCTTTGCAGTTTTGAAGGTTAGAATGAACAAAAACAACAAGATCAATCACATGATATGTGCATGAACACCATACCTATCATATGGGACATGGATAATTTTCGCTGTCCCATATCATATGCATCATGCCCACACCTATACCATACAACTGAGATTATTGTTCAAGCTCATTCTGCCTTCAATTTAGTGGTACCCTTTTTTGGATAGCATTTACTATTATCTGAATTATGTCCATCATATGATACATGGAAAAATTCCATTGTATCACATCATAAACATAGGTTTGGACAAGCAATATTGAAGTGCAGGGTGTTGTTCATTAATAGTTTTGATTTCTCTAAGTGCTGATCAACACAAGTTTCAGTTCTAGGTTCAGTTTTCAGTTTTCAGTTGGATTTCAGTATGAGAAGGATAAGTTGTTTTTCCTAAAGTTGAAGACTCTGTACCCAATGGATATACAAAAGGAAACTAGTCTATTTTTTCAGCAGGCGAGAACTCCTGAGAGGTCGCCAAAAATTTTACCTATTTAGTTTGCATACAAAATTACTAAATTGAAACTACTTTTGCATTGATTATGGATTGAATAAATTGTTGTTCTAATTTTTCAAGAATTGATTAAATGCAGAAAGTAAGGTACATAATGCATAAAGAATTGGTTAATATGTTCACTTTTATTCAAATCTGAAATCTAAGTACAAAGACAATGCATTTTTTCATGACATATTATTGAAATGCTATTTTACAAAGGTACAATGGTGATGCTCAGATTTCAATTTTATAGAATATGTATAATGCATTAAGATCCACACAAGATGTGGCAACTATTAACACTACATATAAATAAACACATTGAAAATATAAAGAAGTAAAGGGATAGAGGGAAAGCCTCCATTGCCTGTATAGAGAAGCGATCTTTGACTTCGTGTTAGAAATCTACGCCGCATCTCCAACTTTCACAAACTTGCAAGACAGAATGAAGAAGGAGTCAGTTCAGAAGAACTGAGAAATGGAGACATTCCTAATACCTCTACACTACTATGAAAATAGCAATATGCTTACTCAGATAAAGCATTAAAATATGCAAAGGAGAAGGAACAAAATAGAGAGAAAATCATTTTTTGCGCTAATATTGTTTGTTTCATGTACAAATTAAAACATGAAGACCAAGTAGGTTGTTGAAAGGACGCACATTCATTACAAGTATGGAACTTTTCGACTGAAGTCATGGAGAGGCGAAGAGATGAAGACCAAGTAGGTTGTTTAAAGGATGCACATCCATTACAAGTGTGAAAATTTCTAACTGAAGTCATGGAGAGGCGAAGACCGGAGGACTTAAAGAGGTTGTAGAGGGGGTATACGTACATTACAAGTATGGGACCTTCTAACTGAATTAATGATGCTACAGAAGACTGGTTGTTGAATGGACATGGCATTCTATCATGAAACCTTTCAGCCTCTAAAACTAGATAGGGATAAAGCTACAAGAGGTTCTTAATGCGTTTCAATATGTTCAGAGTTGTTGTAAGTGATTATATTACTACAAGATTACTGAAAGAGGTATTTATCTTGCTCTGCTATAAAAGATGTTTCACAAAGCAATGCCTATTATCTAAGTCAAATTTTCTTTCAAGGATGTACTCATGTCAAAAGAATCATATAAGGAGTGGGGAAGGTACCATTTAGAGGGTATATTATTGTTTAGAAAGTGCAACAAACTATCAACATATATAGAGTTTAGAATCAATAGTGAAGAGCATGTATATGTTATAGTCTATAGGTCATCAATTATAAAAGCCATGCCAAGGAACAATCATTTTTAGGTTAAAAAAAGTAGCGAGTGTTAAGAAAAATGTATCAGAGAACAATTCTATCATAGAGTTGAATTCACAAAGAGCGCGCATATGAGTGTCTTTTCTGAGATTAACATGAAGCTACAACATATAAGAAACAATAATAATCAGTAAAAGAGTGCTACAAAATGATAATAAGATGAAGTCATGTCAAGTTCCAACTGATAGCAGTAGAGGTATTTATCATATTCTTATATAGGAAGTCATTTTGCTAAGAATTTGCTGTCATATATGGTCCAGATCTACATTCAGGGATGTAGTGATTATGTCAAAAAGGAATTATGGAGCAAGCTGCCATTAGTAAGTGAAAGGTACAAATACAAATTAACAAAAGGAAAAAAAAATTTACAATCATTAGCAGCGTACAAATTTGTACTTACAAGGTGCATTGTTTTTATAAGATGAAGAAGAAAAATTTGAATCCAATTTGAACAAACAAATAGAAGTCAAATTTCCTCAAAGCTATAGGAGTATAACAACAAATGAGAGTATTCAAATCAAGTGAGATCTGTAAAGCAATAGACAAGTAAATCATGACAATGATGCAAGAATGATGTATCCACAAGGATAATTAAAATTCAGTTATACTTTCAATAAAGGAAGATATGGATGTGCAGCTACAAAAGGTAAAGTTCATAGCAGCAGCAGATACAATGAATATAAAGTATAGAGAGCACACATTTCATCAACAAGCAGCTGAAGTAAGGGCCATGAAAGTCATCCAAATGTACATTCATCAATGTGAGCATAAATTGGAATAATGATAAAGGCAATATACTCGTTACTTATTCATTGCTGAAATTAGACAAAGAGGTACAATGAGATATAGGTAATGGATTCCATATCAAAATATTGCTAATAAAAAATATATATACAATGTTGATATCAGATGTGATACAAACTGAAAGAAGGAGAAAATAATTAGTTTTATGAAATTAAAACAATAACAATGATTTTAGCAAATACATTCATTTTATAAGAGTAATACCATTGAGAAAATAACAAAGATGGACTTAGAAATATAATGATGTGCTGGAAGTATCATTTTTAGAAAGGTTTCAAAGAAACACATTGTTTTCTTAGAGCTACTGCCTATTAAGAAGGCCTTCAAATCTCAAGTTTCAATTCATTAAAGGCATTATTTTTAGGTAAAGCCACAGTTTTCAGTGTTGAAAGCATTTTAAACTCGCACCCATATAGTAGTTTGGACAGAGAGTGGTAGGAATGTGCTAAAAGAATGTTCAACTATCAGTTACAACCTCTACGTAGAAGGTTTCAAAAGAAGCCGCAAAAATGAGAAGAGACTAGCACTGGACGACACACATTCAAACAACAGTAAACACAAAAGAGGGTAACAAAATTTCATATTTTTTAGAAATTAAAAGACTTACTAGTCAAAGGGTGTCGTATAAAAGGAAGAAAAGGCAGTCATAATGTGCATAATGAGCATGTCATTTCTCGCCAGCAGTGCCATCTTTTCAAAAATTCAAACCCTCATGTCAAAGCGGCAAGAACAACAAGAAAGAGCAATAGCATGTAAAATGAGTTTTCAACGTCATGGAGAGAAACACATATCAGCATCCATGGCGGCAAGCACAATCAGTAGCCATATTGTATTTCATAACAACAAAAGTGGTGGCCATCAGTAGCACAAAAAGACAATAAGAAGCACATTGCCACCTCCCAGCAATGCAAATGGCAGCCAAAGAGCAGCATGCTCTTCCATAAAAGCAACAACATTCTTCCATTTTGTCCAAACCCTGGAGCATGGCGCAGCATAGTGGATTTTGCAAAGACCAAATGAGATAAAATCCGCATGATAGGGATGGTGCTGCTGTGTTTAGCTTAGGGTTTAGCCTAGCTTCCCTTATGATAATAGATGAATTTGAAGCCTTAGGGACTTTAGATATATAATGATATTTACATAGGTTTTAATTTATGAATTAATGAATATCATTTGTTAATGATATTCATTAATTTATAAATTTTAAAATCTATGGAAGTGCTTATTTTGTTTGAACATGTTTTGAAATAGAATTTAATATTTTATCTAAAACTTGATTTAAATTAGAATAAATGAATATATAATTTAATGAATATCATTTTTATTAAAGATATTCATTAAGTTACATATTTTGTAATTTTAATTTAAATCAAGTTTTAGATAAAATATTAAAATTTTAATAAAATAAAATGATAAACTCATCTACTTATTATTAATCAATATATTTCAGTATATCTAACTTTTTTAAATAAATAGTTAATCTATTTCTTTTAAAAATATTAAATATATAGACTAATAATAAGTAAATGAGTTGAGAGTTTTATTTTATTGATCTATTTTTAATTGATTATATCCTAATATATCTAATTTTAAAACAAAAAGCTTGTGAGGCCTCACCCCGACCCATCACAGTCTTACTGCTCGATCACACTTTGATACTTTATGTTTTGATACATTGATACACTTTTTGATTATCCAGACAGAGACTCGAGATATTATGTTATGATGATGATTATATTGTGTGGATTACATTTTGATATGGATTAGACCAAGATCAGATGGTTGTTTTTGATTATATATATTTAAATAAATGAACTGATGAGAAGATCGAATTATGATTAGACTTGATTATTTCAAGGATGTTATGTCATGATGATTATGGAATTATTATGTTTTAAAATTTTCTGTATGAAAATTGCAATTAAGAATTTAATTCTTCTATTGATTGAAGTTGCTAATTATAAATTGAAAAATGTACATTTCATGTGACTTTATTATCTTGGACTACTGATGCTTGAGTTTAGTGTGCAGGATAGAGAACCATGGAATTATTCAGAGAATTAGGGCTAAACACATGTGAAATGAGTAAGCCAAGGTTTAATCCAATAAGGGATTGAAACCTCGTTGTAATGTGATCCTTGTTGTAAATATAATCTGAATGTGTGTTAAAAGTTTAATACTCATGTTGTTGTTTGGACATGTCATTGTGAATGTGATGTGTATTCTGTCTTGGTGTCATTTGACACTTGTGTTGTCCATGTGGATGATGACATGTCAAATTAGGGCTTGGAAAAGAATCACCAAACCTTATAGGATGCTATATTAATCCCACTTGCATATAGATGTCTTGTAGGGATCACATCAAGTTGGAACTCGGATTTGAACTTTAAGGGTACTTTGGAAGGGTCAAAAGTGACCCTAGAGTGTATTTTTGACCAAAATTAGTTAACCCTAAGGGGTACTTTAGGTTAGGGCTATTTTTTACCTATGGAGTAAACCTATATCACCATTATGGCCCTCCAAAATGCCTACCTTTTAAAAGTGGCGAAAATGAAGATGGCCACATGCATTTAACTTGACCCACACTCCTTACTAAACTCACATTCACCCACTCTCCAATTTTGGAGACAATTAGGTTTGGAGGAAGAAAGGAGAAAGGATGAGGGCTCTTCTCAACCACACTATTGCCATTTTCTTGGACCAAGGTTGGTGGATTTCTTGCCATGGAAGAATGCTTTTGCTCTTGAACTTGCATGATATTATTGAATGAATATGTAAACCTTGTATGGATTCTTTTATGTAACCTTGTAATGTGTTGTTGAATGTAGAAGTTGATGTTAAGTGTTGGGTTTGGGATGCATTTGAGTTTTGTTTCTTCTCTTGTTCTTTTGGATTTGGGAGTATTGTTCATGGGAGTTTTAAGGCATTACTCACCCTTTGGGAAGGGAAGAAGTGGCCTTGGGTGAAAGGGTTAGTTGGGCTCTCCATTGTAGTGAGAGTCTCTTCTCTTAGAGAAGAGGGATATATTCATGGAGTATGGGCTCCATGAAGCCATGTTGTAAAAACTGTTTTGGTATATAAATGACCAAATTATGTATATGGTGGAAATTCCAATTTTAGCCTTGGAATGGCATGGGAGAAAAATCTTGTTGAAAAATTTGAATGCAATGGCATTCTCCTCCTTGGAAAATCCCACCTTCACCCTACTTCAATGGGTTTGGAAAGCCCATTTGTGAAAACCTTGGTTGGGTGTAAATTGTTGTGCATCTATGTTATTTGTGAAATTGGAATGTGCTACCTTGTTTAGTCTTGGTTCTTCAAGCTCGGGGGTGGCCTCTCTTTGAGGCCTTGGTTGGGAGGTGAGCTCTCATGGTTCTCTTCATGTGTTATTGCAAGTTTTTGAAATCAAGTTGGGAGTGGAAGATTTTGAAAGAAGCCTTCTTTTGGTATTGTTGAGGAAGAACAACTTTGTAGTTGCATGTTTACTCCTTGTGATTGAGGATCACTTGTTATTAAATATTGTAAAGTTCATTTGTAAGCTTGTTGAGAAAAATGTTTAAAGCTCTCATTCTTGTTGTAATAATTTTATGGCATGTAATTTTAAATTTCCAAGTTAAGAATACTTCATGTTTCCCTTGTAATTCTAAAAATTTAGCTTAATTAGACCAATACCTCATTCTCAAAATCATTACATTTCCAACCCTCAAAAAGAAATGGTTAAATTACCAAATATAGTAAATCATGGAAATTGATGTATTAATGGAAAAACAATCACCTAACATTAGTGCTCAAGTTACAGTTGCATAATGTTGACAAACAAAAATAAAACAATTAAAATCATGTGTGTCTTCAAAAAAAAAATATACAAACAAGCTTACCATATCATTTTCCAGCTCTCTGAAAATTGTATGGGGAGGGATTTAATTCCCTCCTCTTACACATTACACAGAGAATATTCTTTTATAGATCCCATTACTATTTTTCCCTTTATTATCCCCTTAAACATACCCTTTAACTACCCTCTTATGCTAATGAGTAAACTTGATTGGGAAGGGTTAATCTTCCTCACCACCCTCGTGGACCCCACAAGAACTCTTCCCCTTGCCTTACCCCTTTCCCATGTGAAATTGTTGGTCTGTCATGGCATTCATTACTTACCAAATAAATTAATCCCCTTTCCATTCATTGGGCTGAGTCAACTTAGGGATTAATGCACCCCCTAAGACAAGGGTCTATATCATAGTTTCAAACACTAAGAAAGTGCCTTGGGCTCCACCTAGCATGAAGAAATTTGTTTGTCTCTCCTCCCTTGGTCTTGCTGCCACATATCCCTTTCTCCCATGCAAAATCTTTACCTCATGTAAACTTCACTTTATAATGTTGTGGCCCCCACCAATTTGTTTCCATGCAAAATCTTGAAAAGGCACTCCTCCTTAGGGAATTTTGCAAGCCAAGGAGTATGGGAATTCACACCCCTTCCCCACCACTTGTCAAGTGATGTGAGCTTGGAGAAAGGGATAGTAGATAGGAAGCTAGTATATAGGATGCTAGTAAATAGGTAGGTTTATCTATTATTGTTTTTGGTAGTTATAGGTAGTTTATTAATAATTATTAGTATATTTAATAATATAATCAAACTTAGTTTAGTATTGTACTTTTTATGTAAATAATATTATTTTCTCTCTATTGAGGATAT
>MU224624.1:343109-365171 GCA_018584345.1 Thuja plicata
ACCTTGTATGGATTCTTTTATGTAACCTTGTAATGTGTTGTTGAATGTAGAAGTTGATGTTAAGTGTTGGGTTTGGGATGCATTTGAGTTTTGTTTCTTCTCTTGTTCTTTTGGATTTGGGAGTATTATTCATGGGAGTTTTAAGGAATTACTCACCCTTTGGGAAGGGAAGAAGTGGCCTTGGGTGAAGGGGTTAGTTGGGCTCTCCATTGTAGTGAGAGTATCTTCTCTTGGAGAAGAGGGATAAATTTATGGAGTATGGGCACCATGAAACCATGTTGTAAAAATTGTTTTGGTATAGAAATGACCAAATTGTGTATATGGAAAGAATTCCAATTTTAGCCTTGGAAAGGCATGGGAGAAAACTCTTGTTGAGAAATTTTAATGCAATAGAATTCTCCTCCTTGGAAAAGCCCACCTTCACCCTACTTCAATGGGTTTGGAAAGCCCATTTGTGAAAACCTTGGTTGGGAGTAAATTGTTGTGCATCTATGTTATTTGTGAAATTGGAATGTCCTACCTTGTTTAGTCTTGGTTCTCCAAGCTTGAGGGTGGCCTCTCTTTGAGGCCTTGGTTGGGAGGTGAGCTCCCATGGTTCCCTTCATGTGTTATTGTAGGTTTTTGAAATCAAGTTGGGAGTGGAAGATTTTGAAAGAATCCTTCTTTTGGTATTGTTGAGGAAGAACAACTTTGTAGTTGCATGTTTACTCCTTGTGATTGAGGATCATTTGTTATTAAATATTGTAAAGTTCATTTGTAAGCTTGTTGAGAAAAATGTTTAAAGCTCTCATTCTTGTTGTAATAATTTTATGGCATGTAATTTTAAATTTTCAAGTTAAGAATACTTCATGTTTCTCTTGTAATTCTAAAAATTTAGCTTAATTAGACCAATACCTCATTCTCAAAATCATTACATTTCCAACCCTTAAAAAGAAATGGTTAACTTACCAAATATAGTAAATCATGGAAATTGATGTATTAATGGAAAAACAATCACTTAACGTTAGTGCTCAAGTTATAATTGGATAATGTTGACAAACAAAAACAAAACAATTAAAATCATGTATGTATCTTCCAAAAAAACATATACAAACAAGCTTACCATATCATTTTCCATCTCTCTGGAAAATGTATGGGGAGGGATTTAATTCCCTCCCCTTACACATTACATAGAGGATATTATTTTATAAATCCCATTACTATTTTTCCCTTTATTATCCCCTTAAACATACCCTTTAACTACCCTCTTATGCTAATGAGTAAACTTGATTGGGAAGGGTTAATCTTCCTCACCACCCATGTGGACCCCACAAGAACTCTTCCCCTTGCCTTACCCCTTTCCCATGCAAAATTGTTGGGCTGTCATGGCATTCATTACTTACCAAATAAATTAATTCCCTTTCCATTCGTTGGGCTGAGTCAACTTAGGGATTAATGCACCCCCTAAGACAAGGGTCTATATCATAGTTTCAAACACTAAGAAAGTGCCTTGGGCCCCACCTAGCATGAAGAAATTTGTTTGTCTCTCCTCCCTTGGTCTTGTTGCCACATATCCCTTTCTCCCATGCGAAATCTTTACCTCATGTAAACTTCACTTTATAATGTTGTGGCCCCCACCAATTTGTTTCCATGCGAAATCTTGAAAAGGCACTCCTCCTTAGGGAATTTTGCAAGCCAAGGAGTATGGGAATTCACACCCCTTCCCCACCACTTGTCAAGTGATGTGACCTTGGGGAAAGGGATAGTAGATAGGAAGCTAGTAAGTAGGTAGGTTTATGTATTATTGTTTTTGGTAGTTATAGGTAGTTTATTAATAATTATTAGTATATTTAATAATATAATCAAACTTAGTTTAGTATTGTACTTTTTATGTAAATAATATTATTTTCTCTCTATTGAGGATATTATTAAAATGGATTATTACATGTAAATAGATTATGTTGCAAATAGATTTAATTTTTGATTTATGATTATTTAAATTAAGTGGCCCCACCTAATAGATGTATTTTCAGTTATATTGTGTTATTTAAATACTAAGATTTGAAACCTTAATTATGTGTGAAAAATATATAGAATGACTATACGTTATAGATGTAAAATCCTCATTGTTTAATTATAATCATGTAAATTTGTTAGATATAGTTTATTTAATGGTGTAGTTAAATATTGATAAATGGATGAAGTTTTTATGTAAAAGGAAAATTTAGATAGATGTTAATGYCGATAAATTGAGTTATGTAGGTCATGTTTTAAAAGGGATTAGAGGTCAATTTAAAGTTTCTATCWGAGATTAATTTAATATTCTATTAAGGAATTTAAAGACTATAGTTGTATGGAAAATTGTAAGGGAGAGCTTAATTGTTGTTAGGAGGATAAGGATTAGATTAGGTCTTGTTTATTGAATTTTAATCTAGTGGTTAATGGTCGAAAGTAAAATGGGACTAGAATTTAATGAATAAGTGGTAATTAAGGTTAGGAATTAAGTGATTTCCAGAACAATCTATTTCAACGTATGACTCTTAGCAACAGGATAACATCATGATACTATACGTAGATTAAAACTTTAAACTAGAGTTAAACCAACCAGTCCCAGCTATTCACATAACCATGACTCATTGATACTCTAAATTGCATCTGAAGGTGATGTACCCCTAATTCAACTTATGCATATACCTTTCAATTCAAAGACTACCCTTACCGTGATAACACATTACCTCAAATACATCCCTGTTAGTGGTTTGCACTTGCGTATTAAAAAAAAAATTTGTATGTGTGTTTTTCCCTAGTTTTGGGCATGACAAAGCTTAAATGAGTCATTTTAATTAAATTGATTAGATTTCCACAATCCATTGAATTTGGGTTTTGATTTCTGGGTTTTGATTGGGTTTTGATGCTTAAAAATACACACAATCAAAACCCAGAAATCAAAGCTCAGAGTCGTTTTAAGATTAAAATATATTAAAATACAATCAATTAAAAAGGATAAATAATTTACCTTGGGGATTTTTTTTTTCTGTCTTTCGTTCATTCATTTTATTTATCTATTTTTAATTAATTATATCCTAATATATCTAATTTTTAAACGATTCATTTTAAGATTAAAATATATTGAGATATAATCAATTAATAATTAATAAATAAATAATTAAGGTCTTAGGGGATTTTTCTTTGATTGCACCAACTTGTTGGAGATAATAATTAGTTGTCATAATTATAAGGCAATAATTGTTAATTATCCTAAGTGTGATTTGGGGATTGTATTGTCTAGGAGTTACGGTTCAAGTGATGTCATGCTTATCTAGGGTTGACCAGCAGTTGACTGTCTATCCCATGCTCATTTTTAGGAGAGTGGTTCTGTTCTTGCTCAACTTTGTTGTTGTTTAAGGAATGTTTACACTATTTTGAGGCTTGTTTGGAGTTGTTTTGGAGCTACCTACCAGTTGGCATCAGTTGGAGAGTCTTTTACATCAGTCTGATCACAGTTTCCAATAGTTATGCCCCTGATTTTGTTGGTTTTGTCTTCATATCTGACCCCACAGATTCTGCATGTTTTATGAAGATTTGGAGCAATTTTGGGATGATTTTGAGTTGCACTTTGGTTATGCATAGTTTGGTGGAGTTGTTGGAGCACTTGGACTTCAGTTTCTGGTAGTTTAGCTCCTGATTTTATGGAGTTTCTTCATGCATCTAACCCTTTCAGATGTCATGTCTATATCATTGTATTTTGACCTCATTTTGGAGGACCTTCTTTTCTTCACATGTTCTTGCATATTGCAGACTTGTGAATGTGTTGTAAGCACATTTTGTAGCAGAGTTTTGATAGCATTAATATATTGATACATCGGTTCCTTCTCATTGGTTTGAAGTGAAATATTGTGGATTTTCTTGCTTTTAAGGTTTTCTATCCTTCTTTTAAGCTCTATCCCTTGCTGCATATTCAAATATTTATACTTGTTATTACAGGTCTTTTCTTGTGAGTCCTAGTTCTTTGCTGAAAATTGGTGAAACCTAGTTTCCCTTTCAAAGCTAAGGATTCCAGATCCTTGCATAGAATCATTGTTGTAGTTTCATGTTGTCTGAGCATTGAGAGCCATTCGTATTTTTATGATTTATGTTGATTCATTCAAAGTTACAAACAAATAGCTTTGTGTATCACCCACTTTAGATATTTTTAGGTATTCATATTATCTTTCTACTTCTTTCCCACATACACACTTATCATTAGATGATATCCTAAATTTAATAGGAATCGACCTAGAATCTGGAGATTCATTCTCTCATCCACCAAGGAGAATGTTTCCATGTTCCAACAGGATGGCTAGATTCTACATCCAGCTATAGGCGCAATCCTGATTGACAACAACACCAAGGAAAAAATTGAAGAAAACTTGAAACCAAATTGACAAATGCACCTAAGTTCTTTTGATCAAATATATTAAATTAAGCTTAAAGAACCTAAAGCATAAAATCAATTTAAAGTAGGATACTTCATTTTGTGTGCACTACTAATTTTTAAGTAATGATCATACAAATTCTCTTCTACCTCTAAACTTTCCAAAATACTTGTGTTATGAAGTTGTTTAGAGTATTTTATTAGAATCCTTACCTCTCTATTTGGGCCACCTTCAATTCTGGCTTCTGCACTTTCAGGTGTTGTTTTATCTGCATGAAACCAAAAAATAGAGAATTAAAACAGAGAAAAAATCAATTTAAAGTCAATATCAAGTAGTAAATTCTAGGCATCATATACCAGCTAATAGGCATTGTTTAACTATTAACAGGTGGAATTTAAAACTTTGAAAGAAGAATTTAAAGCTTAATACTTGGCATTTTAAAAATGCACAAGCGGTAAAGCAAAATTCACAGGCATTGTAGAAAGTTTAAATTGTAGTAGAAGATTGATCATAGGCATTAAAGAATAGCAAGCAGGTAGTGTTTCTCAAGTCACAGGCGATGCTTTATGGTCCCAGGTGCCACACTTTATCTCGCAGGCGGTGAAAGAAATTAAGACAGAGAGAGCAAGATTTTGGCAGGCATCACTTCTCTACTCACAAGCGTCGTTAGATTGCTCGTAGGCATCATTTCTCCTGCAAACTACAAAATAAACACAAA
The DNA here is from genome assembly GCA_018584345.1 of Thuja plicata. NCBI lineage: Eukaryota > Viridiplantae > Streptophyta > Pinopsida > Cupressales > Cupressaceae > Thuja > Thuja plicata. The sequence continues at coordinate 348,222 of MU224624.1, forward strand.
AGTGATATAAAACACACAAAATTTCAAATAAAATAAGGAAATTAGGCTCAAAGCCCCACAGTGGGTGCCATTTGTGTGTGAATAAAGTACACCTTCATGAAATTGATTTATTTAACTACAATTCCATGGAAGAATAATGGAAATTTTAACTAAAAATTGTAGTCAAATCAATAAACATCTCATGGATCTCTATCTAAGCTTTGTTAATAGAGCTCTCAGCCTTAATCTCTATCAATGACAATCCTAGAATGAGAAATTGATGATAGTAAATACCTAATCTAGTTCAATTCTCTCAAAATTGCTATGATTTGTAATCTAAATTCTAAAAAATGATCTTAATTCTATCAATTTGCTATGAAATATCTCAATATTTCTCAAGATGCTATGAAATTGACAAGAGGTTTGATGCTTTGCATTCAAATTTTATCGGATCATTATGCTCTCAAAATGGCTTATATTTAAGATTTTCCCAAGTGTAGGAGGTGGAGTTAATTGATCATAGCTAAGCCATGGTTGAGTGAGAGGCTTTAAAATGGTTTCAAATGGGGGGACAATTTAAATGATTGTCTCAAAGGTTTGGACAGAGAGACAAATTTGAGTGATTGAGATTCAAAGTTGAGAAGGAGTGAGATTCAAATCTAGGAGTGATCCATGTATTTTGTGTTCTCAATTCCCATTGGTTGCTTAAATTCATGTTGAAAGATATTAGGATTATTTAATTCAATCAATTAATTAAATTAGCCATGTAGGGATGAATAGGTTCAATTTGATTTTTGATTTTAAACTATACAATTAATTGATTAAAATCAATTATATAATCTTGATTGATCCTTTTAGGATTATATTTGATTATTTGATGTCATGGTTAATTAATCATTTGATTTAGCTTGATTTTTTCCACTTTGATTTATAAATGTCTATTTGATTTGATTTTGATCCATTTTGATGCAATTTGATGAGATTAGGAGCAATTTGATGAAAAATACAGATTTCGTTGATTAGAGAACACCTGGTCAATTTTGGGTGTCTACAAAGAGATAGAGATTATTAGATTATTGACAACAAATTTTCAGATCATATGACTAGTGACAAGAGTAAATTTGTAAAGCTTGAGAAATATAATGGAGATGTTAGATTTGGAGATGATCAAATTTTAAAGATAGTTAGAGTAGGTTCAATCAGTTTTGATGGCAAGCATAACACTGAAAATGTTTACTACATTAAAGAATTAAATCATAATCTTTTGAGTGTCATTCAAATGTGTGAAAATGGATATAATCTTTTTTTTGAGATGATGATTGTAAAATTAGGAAAAGGTATGGAATAATGATTCCTATTGGAAATAAAAATAGATGAGAATGTTTATTAGTTAAGGAAGCCTAGTGGATATTATTTGATGTCTCATTAGATTAATGAGAGTTGGTTATGGGACTAAAGAACGTGTCACATTAATTTTGATAATCTAGTGAGGATGAGCTCTGTTCAAGCTGTGAGAGATCTTCTGAAGCTTACAAATCCTGCTAATGTTGTCTGCACAGAGTGTCAAGTTGGAGAAAAAACAAGGAATTTTAAAGTTAAATAACAATCTTCTACTAGGCTATTGGAATTAGTTCACACTAATCTTTGTGGTCCAACCAAAATAATAAATAAAAAAGGTGACAAGTATTTCACACTCTTAATTGATGATTACTCTAGAATGACTCGAGTTTCTTTCTTGAAGGAACAATTAGAAGCTATAGAAAATTTTAAAATATTTAAAGCTATGATTGAGAATGAGATAGACAAAAGAATAAAATGCTTGAGATCAGATATAGTTGGAAAATTTATTTATAATGATTTTAGTACTTTTTGTGAGAATCATGGGATAAAAAGGAACTTGTCTACTCCTAGAATACCATAGAAGAATGGTATGGTTGATAGAAAAAATAGAATAATTTAGGAAGATGCTAGAACAATGATAAAGGTAGAAAATCTACTATAAATCTACTGGAAAGAGGCAATACATACTAGAGTATACAAACTTAATAGAGTGCGGATTAGGAGATACTTTGGAAAGACATCTTATGAGATATGGTATCGAAGGACTCCCTTTGTGAAATATATTAGAGTATTTGGAAGTAAGTGATATATGAGAAGAGATGAGAACTTGGGAAAATTTGATACAAGAGATGATGATGGTATATTCCTTGGCTACTCTATTAAAATAAAATATTATAGATGTTACAACACGAGACTAAGAAGGATTTTTGAAAGCACAAATGTGAAGGTTGATGAAGACATTTCAAAGAATATATAAGTAAAATTTAGATATGAATCAAATGAGACAATTGGTAAACAAGAGAAGAAGAAGGGGCTGAAGAAAAAAAAGTGTAAAATGACATAATATATGCTTCAACAACTGTTTCTAAAACTTCTCAATATGTGCAGGAGAATCATTCAAGAAAAAAAGATAGTTGGAGACAAGAACATAGGTGTCATCACAAGAACTAAATCTATTTAAGAGCAGGTGAAATTGGGCTTAATTTTAGAAATAGAGTTGAAGACTGTGAAAGAAGCTTGTAATTATCAATATTGGATAAGAGTTATGAAAGAAGAACTAGAAAAAATTATGAAGAATCAAACTTAGAAACTTGTCCCAAGACTGGCAGATAAGAATGTCATATGAATGAAATGAGTATTTTAGAATAAATTAGATGAATATGGACATATATTAAGGAATAAGGTATGACTTGTTTGTAAGGGGTATACACAAGTAGAAGGAATAAAATTTGAGGAGACTTATAATCCTATAGAAAGAATGGAGGTGCTAAGAATGTTTTAGGATTTTGCAAAACATGAGGACTTTAAATTTTATTAGATGGATGTAAAATCTACATTTATAAATAGAGAATTGAATGAAAAAGTATACATAGAGAAGCTGTAAGGATTCAAACTGTCAGATACTCCAGATATGGTTTGAAATTGAAGAAGGCACTATATGGACTAAAGAAAGCTCTTAGAGCTTGGTATGAAAGGATTGATAGGTATTTACTGAAGCAAGGATTTCAAAAAGGTACAGCTGATATAAGTCTCCATTTTAAGGCTAAATAAAATGAAAATTTGATTGTAGTTGTTTATTTGGATGAAATAATCTTTGGAGAAAATGATGGTGCAAAAAAGAAGTTTGTTGATGAGATGCAAGAAGAGTTTGAAATGCATACGATTGGGGAAATGAATTTCTTTATTGGTTTATGATTCAATCAGAAGAGTGAAGTTACCTCATTTCACAATCAAATATGTTAAAGAAATGTTAAGGAAGTTTAGAATGAAAAATGTTAAAATAATATGTACTCCTATGGCTATTGGTTGTAAGTTGAGTAAAGATGTTGAATATCCTAAGACTGATAAGAGTAAATACATATCAATTATTAAAGGATTACTCTACTAGATTAGATATCTCACATGGCATTTGTTTTGTAGCTATATTTGAGCAAGATCCAAAAGAAACACATGTTGTTTCCATTATAAGAATTTTTAGATACTTAAAAGTCACAAATGTTGGCATATCTGATGCAGTGATGGCAAGTGTGTTTTGGTGATGAAATAGTGATTTGAGTACATGATGATAAAATATTGTAATGTCATTGGTGTCAACTATTGACTTTGTGTTAGTATATGTCAAGCATATTTGTGATGAATAACAATTTTTAGTGAGTTTCAGTTTTTACTATCTTTAGGGGAAATCTAGGTATGTCTCTGGATATAAAATGCATGACTGCTACTACTAAAGTAAGTTTATATGAGAGTTATAATCAAATGAAGTATACCAGTACAACTGCTAGAACAATTGATGATAGGTGATAGATGATTTGGATGTCTTGTCTTATCTTTGATGTATCTTGTGGCACAGTCATAGGATATGGTGGTTAACTGTGTTTAGATGCTACAGTTGAAATCACAAATACTATGAGTGATTAGTGAGAAGGTTAAGTGACTGATGAACAGAAACAATGTTATTCAGCAAGTTAAGTGTGTATGTTCTTGAGCTACCGATGACAAATCTTGTATCGGTGATTGATATAGATGTGAAAATGATTAATGATGAATGAGTTATGTTCTAGTGATGTGTATTCATGATTAGAGGTGATGATCTGACATCACATTGATCAATGTTATCTTATGGAGATGATTCTTGAGGAAGTTTGAGTATGGTCAAAATGTGTTTCTCTTTGGCTCAATTTCATATGTAAATCATTTTATAGGTCGATGCGATCTTCAAAATATGTTTTGTGTATTTAATTTTTTTGATTGGTGCATTGGATTTGAGATAGATGCTTTGTAATTTAATTTTATGGTTTGATCAAAGCAGTGGACTTAATAGTTCATTATTGAAAGGCTTAAGTTGAATGCAAAGTGTGTTGATCGTGTGTGTTGTGCAAGTGTGGTGTAAGGTGCATGTTGTGAACAAGTCAGGGAAGAGTTAAGTATGCTTAGAAGAGATTGTGTTCTTTAGTGGATATAATCAAGCATAGGTAGTGCTATTTTGTAGACCATTGTTTCTGTTGTTTCTTAATAGTTACAATAGTTGAAATCCCCTAACAGGGTAGATCCTAACAGATCTTTATTATAAATCCTCTAACAAGGTGACACATTGGCTTGTTTTTTAAGTCCTCTAACAAGGCTACTCTTAAAATGGTAAAGGTTCTAACAGACCTAAGGTAAATCCCTTAGCTGGGTAGCACCTAGTAGTGTTTTTGTAAACTCCTAATAGGGTTAAGCTTCTCACAGGGCATACTTGAGAAGAGTACATTATTTTAGTGGGGACTAATCCCCACTGTGGTTTTTCCTATTTGGGTTTTCATGAGATAGATTTGTGTGTCAAATTTTTGGATGATCTTGGATTCTTAAGTTTTTCATTTGGTGTTATTAAGGTTAATCTTGTGAATCGTAATTAAGGTTTAAGTGGTTGTAAAGTTGGCTCAATTGGTATATTACCGATTCACCTCTCCCTCTCAGTAATATGATCTCAGGTCTAACAACTAGTATCAGAGCTTTGGTCCTTTATTGTGGTGAAGCTTAACAACTTGAGGTAAAGATCCAAGATGATGAGAGAGGAAGATCCTAAATTCAAAAGAGAAACTACTCTATATGGTGTGGTTGGATGAAGCTCTATCTTAAGGGTTTGGGTGATCAATATTGGGATCATGTGGTAAATAGGTATACTATCCCCCAGAAACCCTAAATCCAAATCAGTTGAAGGTTAAGCATGAACATGTTGCTACTATAGAAGCTATTGCAAGTACTCTTTCAGATGTAGAGTATGTTGATATTAAAGACTTAGACACTGCTTATGAAATGTGGGAGAATTTGAAAACTATCTATGGTGGAGATCTACAATTGCAGAAGGAAAAGGTTGACAAATTAAGAGGAAATTATGATGAGATGATAATACAAGACAATGAGAACATTGAGATATACATTCATAGAATTAAAGAAGTTATTGCTTCTATCCAAGGTGCTAGTGGTAATATTCTTGAGGAGGATGTGGTAAGAAGCATGTTAAGAACTCTATTACCTTAGTATGCTATTAGGGTTTCATCTACTCAAGAGATCAAATCTTTAGGAACTTTTATTGTTACTATGGATGCATTAATAGGGAAATTAATTGCATTTGATTTAAGTAATTATGATAATAGAATGAATAAAGTTTAATCTTCTTTCAAGTCATCATTGACTCTTGCACCATCTAGGAAAGGAAAGGAGATGTCTAACAATTCTTCAGACTTCCACTCTAATGATTATGAATCTATATTGTTTGAAGAAAGAGATTAGGAGGATCTAGAAGCCTTGATTGCTAGAAGGCTTCCTAGAGGGAAAGGTAAATAAAAGGGTAAGTTTCCTTTGAAGTGATTTACATGTAACAAAATTGGTCATATTGCCTCTAGATTCCCTCACAGTGACAAGAAGGATAAACCAAGAAAATTTAAGGATAAGAAGAAGAAATTTTGTTTCTTAGCTGAGGAAGGTGTTACTAATGAGGAATATGATGGAAGAGATGAAGAAGAAATTGTGTTTGTTGTAGTTAAGGAAGATCCCTCAGAAGAAGGTGAGATCTTTAGTTTCTAACATGAATCACAGTGGTAATTGGATTATTGACAGTGGGTGCACTCATCAGATGAACAGTGATAAAATAAAGTTCATAAAGTTGGAGGAATGTGATGAGGAATCTATAAGGTTTGGGAGTGATGCTCCCTATTTGGTGAAAGGTAAAGGATCCATTTCTTCGAGTGATAAAACTATTTGTGATGGTGTTTACTGGGTTGATGATTTAAGATATAATTTGTTATGTGTTTCTCAATTAAATAACAAAGGTTTCAAATTGGAGTTCAATGGAGGTATGTGCAGAATTATTGGGAAATCAGGAGAACTGATTGCTACCAGTGAACAAACAAGAGGTAACTTGTTTCATCTGAATTATACTATTAAAAAAAAAATTCTACTTGCTAAGGTTGAAAATTGTTGGTTATGGCATAAGAGATTATTTCATGTAAATTTTGATAACTTGATCAAAGTTAATAAGATGAATTTAGTGAGAGGTTCACCCAACCTAGTGAAACTAGACAATGTAATGTACAAAGAATGTCATCTTGGAAAGTTAACTAGTTCTAGTTTCATTAGTAAAAAATATTCTTCTAAAAATATCTTAGATTTGGTTCATACCAATCTGTGCGGTCCTATGAGAACTAGGAGTTACTATGGTGATAGATACTTCATGTTATTTGTTGATGATTTTTATAGAATGACTTGGGTTATCTTCTTAAAGGAAAAATCTGAAGCTTTTCACATGTTTAAGATCTATAAAGCTAGATTGGAGAATGAGATTGGTAAGAATTTGAAATGTCTTAGATCTCACGGAGGAGGTGAGTTTACTTGACATGAGTTTACTATTTATTGTGAAGATTAGGGAATTCAAAGACAAATGTCTGCTCCTAGAACACCTGAATAGAATGGTTGAAAGAAGAAACAAATCAATAATTGATTATGCAAGGAAATTAATGATTCATAAAGGTGTTTCTTAGACCTATTGGAGAGAAGCGGTGAGCACTAAAGTTTACTCTTTGAACAAATTTCAGCTAAAGAAAGGTACAAACAAAACTCCCTATGAGCTGTGGTATGGAGAAACACCATTTGCTAATTATTTCAAAATATTTGGGGGTAGATGTGACATTAAAAGAGATGAAAATTATGGAAAGTTTGATCCAAGAAGTGATGAGGTGATATTATTAGGATATTCCTCTAACATTAAAGCTTATAAGTGTTTGAAAAAGAGAGCTAATAAGATAGTGGAAAGTGCTAGTGTAAGAATAGATGTAATAAAAGAATGATGAATCCAACATGAAGGAGCATGAAGAATATCATGGGTTGTGTATGTGCAATCAATGGATAAGAAAACTATAGAAGAACTGATCGAAAGATAGGTCAATGAACATGAAGATATACAAACAGTTGAAGGAAATCCTAGAACTGAATCGATATTGCCTAAGTACTTAAAGTTGAATCAATCATGTGATCAAATTATTGGAGACATAAATGTAGGTGTATTAACTAGAAGAAAGACAAGAGAAGGTACATGTTTGTTATCAGAATTCAAGCCCAAAATAGTGAAAGAAGCATTAAAAGAAGAAGATTGGGTGAAATCAATGAAACAAGAATTGGAACAGATTGAGAGGAATGTTGGTATTATAGATTGTTGGTATTGTGTATTGTTGATACCATATTGGGAGATTGCTGAATATTGTGGTGCAGTGATAAGGAGTCATTTATATTGTTGACATTGATGTCAACTAAGTTAGTATAGTGAAACTAAGTGAGTAAAAGTCATAATATACAAAAATTAAAGTGAAGATATAATCAATAAGAAGGTATACTAAAATTTGGCTAAGTTCAGAAGATCGATAGATTGTGAAAACATCACTTTGGTGACAATCATGGTATAAACAAAATTCTCAGGAGCGGTCACAAATATAGATTCAAGAAGTTAATATTGCAATGTGGTTCCAACCACAAGACATTTTTTTGAGTGGTGATAGAGTTTTGAGTGTCACTAACACTATGATAGGTAGAACTCTTGATCAACCGGTCGGTAGATCACAGATCGGTGAGTGTTAAAGTATATGTGATCATTTTTAATGAAATGATGATGTGGAATAAAGGTTATACATCTAATGTATTAGTATTATGGGATCAATACAAGCATTGTTATCATTTTAGTTGCACACTAAATTGGTAAATTGATAATTGTTTTACATTGAATTATGGATTTATACTTGCTATGTTAAGTTGCAGAATTATTTAAATTCAGAAGATAAAAGTACACATGCAGTATTACAACTATAAACATTAGAAATATTGCATAAAGGTACACCTATTCAACATTAATGTTCAGCCAATAAAGATGCATACATTGCTATTACATTCATATTATCATATTTCATTGTACTCTAAGTATTGATCAGATTCACACTTTCAAATTCATAACTTATCATTACATTGTGCATTCAAACTAAATGTAGTAAACAAGTGTCCTTTCATATTTCATATTTCATATTTCATGTCAATCAAAGAGTACATTTTTAGAATAGAAAGCATGATAGAAGTATGGAGTAGGGGTCCCATGCATTGCCTTATTGTATGTTTGTTGTCAGCTGGTTGTCTGTCAGGTCTTAGGTCTTCAGGTCCAGGTCTTCATCTTCACTAAGTCTTTAGGGTTTTGCACCTGCATCATGAGAGAGAAAATGGTGTTAGATCCAGCTGGATCTAAGAAATGAATGAAACACAAAAAACATACAACTATAATCAATTCTTTCAATACTGCATATCTATCTGGTAAATTCAATTTAATAAGGAAATGTGCATCCACACTAAGTAAAAGATAGTATTCAAGGGAATTGTTTTTAAACATGAAACCTTTTACTATTAATGGTCATTCTGATGTATTTTGTTCTTATTTTCAAAGCCAAGTATCTGAATGAAAGGGACTTGGTGTCTCTAACTGAGAAACCTTTTTTAGAAATAGAAAGATCTTGTTAGATTAGTGAACCCAACAATCTGAATTTTGATTCACAAGTGTCATCTTTTTGGCATTTTTATAAACTGGATTACTTATTATGTTCACTAACCTAACAAGGTTACAATTTTGTTGTTTGAAGAACTTAACATAATATATTGCAGTGCTCAAAATTGAGTGGTTTTCACATCACAGTGAGAGAAGAAGATGCAATACAAAATGCCTTGCAAGATGCTACAGAAAAATGCCATATTGATACCAAACAGTCAAGTTCAATTGCCAAGATACAACTACATACTCACTGGTATTGCATATTTTTGAAAGTGTCATGTTCAAATAGTATTGCTAAATTCAAAATACATTTTCAATGAATTCACTTTTGTTGTTGATTAAAAAAAGAGAAATGCTATAGAACTGAGCTTAAATGTTATGAAAATGTTATCAGTATGTATTTAATGGATGTCATGAGCCCATGCTTGAACTTCATTGAATTTAATTTTGATGTCTTTGAGTGTCACGAGCCCGTGCTTGAACTTCTTAGACAATAAATAAACATTTTTTCATCTTATTTCATTTCTTGTGTCAAGGATTTATATTTAGCATCAGTGATTCATATTCAACACCAAACAGAGGAGATTGAGTTCAAGCATGGTATTTTACATCAGTGAAGTTAGGGTGTTCAATGTTTAAGAAAAATAATATTTTTCAAAAATGAATGTTCATTTTTAATCAGCTGGAGCACTTTAAAATAAAATGGTTGATGCATAAGAAACAGTGAAGCTCTAACAGTTCATTTTATTCAGCTGAGACATATTAAATTAAAATAAAAGTGATTGGTGTGTGCTGGTGTTACATCAAGGGCTGGTATACAATGAACTAATATCTTGCAAGAATCTAATGTGCAACATCAGAGAAATCATCTTTGAAAGTGCTTAAAATATCATGCATGGCAAAGTATAAAAATAGTGAACATGGTGGTTTTTATAGCAAGCAAACATCTATAAGTACAAACTGATAGAGAGCCACAAAGTTCATATACTTATCAATGGAGCTATAAGCAATGGTATAAAATGACTGGTGTATGTTAAGTTTTTCCCAAAGTGACAACAAGTTAAGCCATAACTTTAATTATATGTAGGTTTTTCATTTTATGCTATCCAATGTTCATTCATGGCAGCTTGAAAGAAATAGACTATCATTTATTTTCAACATTTTAAAAGTATATCAAAAGTGAAGAAGACAGAGTAAAAGATGTAATAAACTAATGTTTTCAAGCTACAGACATGGAGTTCCTTCTACAAAACCGAACTATGCAAGTTTGATGGATAATAAAGCCCTATTTCAAGGAAAATGAAGGGTACAGTAGAACTTATCTGCATGTTTCATGAAAAAGCTTATGTCTGTTAGTCCAAGATTCAGTCCATTGCACACTGTAAGCTTGGACTAGGTCTAAAGCTGTGGCTGAAATATGCCAAGTTTCAAGACCGAGTTCATAAAAGATAACTCCACATCTTTCAACCACAGCTCGGACTTAGTCCAAGCTTATAGTGGTTTAACTCAAAGTTCAAAGCCCATTAATCATGGAGGCTATCAAGCACTGTCAAGGAAATAAAATCTCACATCAAAAGAAGGAAAACAAACAAAAACCTTCATAAATAGGTGTTACCAGTTAAAAGAAATCATGCTTATCAGTTACAGCCAAAGATTAAGTCACACTGAGATTGAGTCTTAAGTCATCACTGAGATCACAACAAGGATTCATGCCAGTCGGAGCCGTGACTAAATGAGAAAGGAGTTTGAGGCTGATTTCAAGCTCAAGGCCATGATTCAAAATGTAAAAGTACCCACAGGCCATGAGTTACAAAGTCTTAAGCTGAGAAGGAGACTCATAGTCAAGCATCGGTTTCTAAGGAAGGAAACAGTCAAACACCAGCCCGAGTTCAAGAGATGCATCCAGTGCCATATCTTATGGCATAAAACCATCACTTCATACGGAGAGGCCAAGTTAAACTGATGGCATGCATTAAGACTCCAAGTTTCAAGTAGAAGTCGCGGTGGTAAGAAGGCCCAGCTCTTAGCAAATTCAAACGAAGAGAGCTTGAGTTCAAGATGCATAAACATCACCATAGGAATGACACATAAAATCAAGTGGAAAATGATAGAAAAGAAGCCGTCTTCAACTCTCAGAAGGAGCTTGAGTTCCAGTTAACATGCATATTACTTATAAAGAACCCATGATGCCATAGAAAGAAAAAAAACTATAGTATGTAACTCCACCAACACCTAGATAACTATGGTGAACTCTAGCCCACGCATCAAACACAACCAGTGATGAACTCCACACCAGCATGGCAGCGCAAAAACAACACAAAGCCTAACTTATTTTCTTCCAAAAGCTACAAAATGTAAATGAAGTGAAAATAAATGCCTATGTTGAAATGTGACAAACTTTAAAATCTGCCTTACAGGGAGAGTTAAAGCTCAGACAAATTGTAGTGCTTTGACAGTCCGCAAGCAGTGCCACACTAGTACCTTAAGTGCCACGACAACAAGATATTTTATAGTTGGTTGGGTTATGAGCTGTGATCGGTTATTGAGTTAGAGTTAGCTTGACTATGGTGTTGTCTTTATGGAGTTAGGGTTTTATACAAATGTGGATAAGGTTTTTGGTGGTTGGGTTACATCTTGGTTATATCTTAGGTTTTTTTTGGGGGGATATATTTTAGATATGCAATGTAATATGTTGATATATATTGTAAAAATGGAATTTTTTAAATATCAAAATTAGGAGAGAATTATTAGGGGCTTTATTTTTGGCATCACTAAAGCCTAAAATTCAGTGTTATCTATTTGTTTAGGAGCACCTAATTTTGTGGGGGGAATTTCTTTTTTGAAATTAGCCTTAGGGGCTATATAACTGAACTTTTTATTCATTTGTAAGGGTTTAGAATTTTGGGAAATAGAGGTATTAGTGAACATATTGTTCCTTTGCATCTTTTCCTTGTATTTTGTAACCATTTTTGCAGATTCTGAAGATAATAAAGCTAGCCCTATTATTCATATATCTTTTTTGAGTTTTGCTATCAATCCTTCCAAGTTTTTTGCATTTAAGTGTATTGTGTTTTTCAAGCATAGATTATTGAATTGTTCCAAATTCCTATTCTAAGTTATAAAGAATAAAACTTTTGCAAAAATTACCTGTCTGTTGGCTGAATTATTACCATTAGTGGCACAAACCCTAATAGTTAATTCTAGGTCATCCTAGGTGTTGTGAAGTGAATGTTATTCCAGATTTTATTAATGTATATCCTCAGATTTATATTTCTGACAGATTCTCAATCCATTTTGGTGTATCACCTTCTTAATTAGTATTCATTTTTAGTTATCCTTCTCCCTTTTCCCAAAATCAAGAAAATCAGTATTAGGTGATATTCCAAATCAAATAGGAACCGACCTAGAATCCAGACATTCATTATCTCTTCCACCAAGGAGAATGTTTCCATGTTTCAACATGATAGCTAGATTCCAAATCAAGCTATTGGTGCAATCCTGATTGACAAAAATTTTTGGCACGCTCAGTGGGACCCGAACTGCGACACAATTCTTTCAAGATATTACTTCTTATTGTTGTTTTGGGGTGAACAACAATATTTCTTCCTTTGAGAAGGTATTTTACCAGCACCTGGCGACTCTATTTTGAAGGTTTTACTACAGATTCAGTTGTAGAATTATTTCAATGAGAAGGACTCCTACAAGAGAAAATAGTGAAGGATTCATTTATCAAGAGTTATAGCCTAGTAGAAGAGGCAACGGATCAACAAGAAGAAGCAGGACATCTCAAGCTATAGGAGAAAGAGCCTCTTTACTGGGATCTAATTTTTTATTATTTGAAAATCCTATCTTTGAGGATCAAGCTGCCATTTCTGAAAGCGACAAGGTAATTAGTGAATATTTTGGTTTTCCTGAAGATTTAAGTGTTATTGATAATTCTAGATCAGAATTACCCATTTTTGAAGAAACTGCAAAGGATCATTTCACTGTTGTAGCATCCACAAGTGGCACTGCTACCCTAGGATTGAAAACATATCAAAGGAAGGTAACCTAATCTAACAAGTCTATTGTACCACTTGTAGTCCAGCAACAAGTACCACCAGTATAGATGGCTTAGAGTTTGCCATTTGTAGCTTTCAATGCTGGAAGCCCATTACAAATTGATGTACATCATGATATTCCACCAGCAGCACTAAAAGGTTTGTCATATTTTAATGGTGAGAATCATATTTCAGTGATTGAACATATTAAAGATATTGCTACTCTATGTGGATTACATCAAGTTACTCATGATGATGTAGCATTGAAACTATTAGCAGCTTCACTTAAGGGTAAAGCATTAATCTGGTTTAGAAGTTTTCCAGTTAACTCTATTGCTCCATGGGATGAGTTAGGTACTATTTTGATCTGTAAGTTTGAAGATAGGTTGGATAATTTGTCTTTGGTTGAGTAGATAAATACTATTAAGAGAAATATAAATGAGCATATTTATGATTTCAATTTTTCATTTTCAACGAACTTGGGACAGAATTTCAAGATCTGTTAAACCATCTAATGACTGCATTTCTCTTCTATTTGAAAGCATTTAACAGTGATATTGCACTTATGATATAGTCTATGAGAGGTAATACCTTACCTAATGCTTATGACATTGATGTTAGAGCTGAGAACAACTTGATACAAGATAGAAAATTACCTCCAAGGCCTCCAATGCCTTATTGTGCAGAAATACAGCTAGTTGTACCAATTACCATACCACCTATTGTTGTTATTCCACCAGTACCAGCATTAAATATGCAAGTTGTAGCGGAGGAATATGCTGCTACAACTTCTATCAGGGAGTTAAAAGATACAAGTGACAATATTTTAAAAACCTTGCAGAATCATGACAATGAGATAACAAAACTGAAGATGTAGCAAGGTCAATACAACAGGCCTCCATAAGTGAATTATCAGCTGAATAGGTCATTGAATCAAGCTTCAAGTTCAAATCAGCCAAGGCAAACTCAAGGGTAGCAAAGGAATTATGGTCAAAGAGCTAGTCAAGCATATAATTATGCAACTCCTAGTACTTCCAAGGAGGTAATAGTGATTCCTCAAGTTAATTATGTGCAAGAAGTAGAATGGTGCAACACATGCAATGATGGACATTATTGGATGGATTTCCCTCATGCACTTAAAGAAAGAAGATAGGATGTTCTAAAGGGACAGTCAGTTAATAGCCAAACTGAGGTATAGTATGATCAATCAAAAACATAAGGTAACCCTAATGTGTCTTTGGTAAATTTTAGTGATGATAATCTTGTTTTAGTAGCAAATTTTAACCCCAATCAAGTATGGAGACCTATAGCAGCATGAACAAGGTCAAAAGTGAAGGCTAGAAATGATCAACAACCAAATGATAAAGTACAACAGCCTACTGTTACAGTACAAAAACAAACAAAGAAACATGTACAAGCTCAAAAAGGAGCAAAACAGTCAATTCAGACAACAAATGAGCCTGTTGTTTTAAAACAACACCAAAAGGTTAGTATTTAGAACTTCAATATTGTTGATCATTTGAAGAAGACAAATGTTCCTTTGTCCATGTGGGATGTATTGGCTCTGCCAAGCCAAAAGGACATGTTACAAGAGACATTACAATAACTTACACTATCTGATGAAGTTTTGTCTCAGCAAACCCCTAAGGTTTTAGTTGCTGCAAGTGCAAGTACATCCCAACAATCAGCTAAATTAATCAAACCTCCTCTATTTTATGTCACTATCATTATAGGATAGCACTTAGTTCACAATTTCATGATTGATTCTAGTGCTACTAGCTCGGTTATGCCAAAGAAAATTGTAGACTTGCTAGGCCTCAAATATGAGCCACTTGAAAGAGGGGTAGTTCAATCAGACGAGACAACAATGGCAATTATAGGAGTTATATAGAATCTTGATTTAACACTGCATGCTTGTCTGAGTTTTTCAGTTCCTATGGATGTATACATCATTGATTTACCTCCTAACTTCTCTATATGCTTGTCAAGAGAATTTACTACTAAGATAGGAGGTTATCTATCAGCAGATTGGACTCACATGCTTTTCTGCACAAGGTACAGTACTAAAGTTACTATACCCTCAAAACCTATTACAAAATTATGTGTTGAACAATATGTTTCTAGTGCTGGAAATGAATCAACAATTGTATTATTTGATCAAGAGGAAATATCTGATGTTTTTGAAGCTCAAATACAAATAAGTATGTTTCCTGATATGTTGTTAGATGATTGGGCTATTGAAAATGTAAGAATTTCAAATGAACAGATTGAGGAGCCAAGTTTGGGTAACTATGTTATCCATGAGGTTTCTGATTTTCTTCCAGCTGTGGTTAAAGGTGTAGATTTATATCCAAAACAACAATCTAATTCTATTTGGAAGCTATTTTTTTGATGGTTTATGCAAGAAAATAGGTGCAGGAGGAGGTTGTATGCTGGTTTCACCAACAAATGAGAGGTATTATGCTTCTTTCATATTCACTTTTAGTTATACAAACAATGTTGCTGAATATGAAGCCCTCATAAATTGATTGAAGTGAGCCATTAAAAGAGGTGTTAGTTGTTTGCAAGTTTATGGTGATTCAAAATTGATTGTGAATCAAGTTAGGAATGTTCATGAAACTAAGAATGATTTATTAAAAAATTAAAAGCATGTTGTATGGGATTTGATTGAAGGTTTTGAAGCTTTTAATCTGCAATCTATTCCTAGAAATCAGAACAAACATGCTGATAGGCTTGCTGCTGTTGGAGCTCAATATGATATTCCAACTAAAATCAACAACAGTAAGGGGTTGAATTGTGTTAAAGTAATTGTTAGACCTTTTGTCCCTAATAATGTTGATTGTTGGCAAGTTTTTGAATCTGACCAACATATTGTTAACTTTTTGAGAGAAGAGTCTGAGTTTGCACAACCAAACCAACAAAGATTGTAGGAGCAATATGAGGACCATGTGAGGCCTACCCCAGTCTGACATAATCTTAAACACTATTTCTCAGTTATATGCTCTCCAGTCAATACTAATTTTTCTATAGTCATAATTTTGGGACACATCTATTACTTTATGGATCTGTGGAAACCTTTGCTTGTATGCAAACACCTAATTATGTAATCATGAAATCTATATAATACTCTATGTTAGTGATGCAGATTTCCCTACAGAACTTAGTTTTGATGGTTTTGTATATTGGATTAGTATGTGGATGTTAGATATAAGTAAGATGCAAATTTATTAAAAGTTATGTTTATGCATGTGGAATAGATGCAGATATTGTTAAATTCAATAATCTTTGATGCAAGTGTGAGTGAATGTGTGTTCAACTTAAATTATGTATTCTATTATTTTTATGTATTGATTTATTGGACCTACTGATGTGTGCAATGAGTGTGCAGAAAAGTTGACCATGGTACTAATCGGGGATTCAGGAATGGACCTATGTGAAAACCATGATGCTAAGACCCTATCTATATAAAGAGACATGGACCTCGTTGTATTGTCTTTTTATTTGTGAAAGTGTAATGTATGATTGTAATTTATTTAATTAAGTAAATGTGTAATAAGTCATGCTCTTGTGAAATTATTGTGTCACTTGACACATGTACACTCTATGTGTTGGCATGGCTAGTGAATGTATCTAGCATAGGCTTGACTTTACCCAGGATTTACCTAGTATAGTCCCTATGCTTACCATAAGGTTTAGGAAGATAAGATTGAGATGAGATTGAGTCAAGGAAGATATGGATGAGTCAAGAGAGATTAGATTGAGTCTTGTAGGTTGGATTTTCGAGATTTAACCTTGGGTAGAGTTTAGAAGGGT
>MU224624.1:377588-392545 GCA_018584345.1 Thuja plicata
TGAAAAAACTTTACAAAAATGGCTCATTAGCCTTACATTATGATTCAATGGACTCACAATAAAATGAATACATAATGGATGAATTAATTGCATTTTAATTATCCTCATTTTTATATCCTTGTTCCCATGTGCTCCTGCACCAATAACTTAGAGAAGAAGATGATAGGTAAGATGATGGAAAAGATTACTACAGATAGGATCAAATTGTCAGATTTGATAGAAAAGAGTTAAGAGTACATTGACTGAGGTAGGTCAACTGGTTTTCAAAGTATCAAGGTATTCAAACTTTGTTCAAGATTTGGAGCAAAGAAGAGATGAAGCACATAAGGAATTGGAGAACTTAAGTGATCAACTTGATCCATTGTCAAGTTCATTTACAACGTACAATATTAGGAAAAGAAAATCAACAACAAGGTTAAGAAGATTCAAAGTGAGAAAGAGCATAGATTGATCACTCTACTAGAACTTCAATCAACCTTATTCCCTATAGTAGAAGTGATGCAATAGAATGTGAAATTGAAGAAGCTATACTTGCCTTGCCAGACATAAACACTTTAGATAGCCTGGAAGAGATAGCATCAATTTTGATTGGGAAAATAGTTTCTATGGGTTAATTGCAGAAGCTATGGGAAACAACCTTGACTTCAAAAAAGATTCACTTAAAGGTAAGACATGATGTAAGTAAGATTTTGTATACATATATTCAAGTTTTTGGAACCTTTGTCATTGTTGTCAAAGGGGGAGGGAGTATATGAATGGTTAAGTATATGTATGAGGGAGTATATGCATGTATAGAGAGTATGCATATAGAGAGTCATAAGTTGATATTATGATAAGAATATGTTTGAGTTCATATATGTTTTCCATCAATGCCAAAGGGGGAGATTGTTGGTATTGTGTATTGTTGATACTGTATTGGGAGATTGCTGAATATTTTTGTGCAATGATAAGGGGTCATTTATATTGTTGTCATTGATGTAAAATAAGTCATTATAGTGCAAATAAGTGATTACAATTCATAATATACAATAGGTAAAGTGAATATATAATCAATAAGGAGGTATACTGAAATTTGGCTAAGTTCAGAAGATCGGTAGACTGTGCAAATATCACTTTGGTGACAGTCATGGTATAAAAAGAATTCTTAGGAGTGGTAACAGATATAGATTCAACAAGTTCATATTACAATGTGATTCTAAAAAAAACACATTTGGTTGAGTGGTGATAGATTTTTGAGTGTCATAGACACTATGATAGAGAACTCTTATGTTATTGATTAACTAGTTGGTAGATCATAGATCAGTAAGTGGTAAAGTATATGAGATCATTTATAATGATATGATAATGTGGGATAAAGGTTATAAATCCAATATATTGGTATTTATGAGATCAATGAAATAATTTAAGATAGATTTAAGGGATTACATTGGAGAAGTAAAAATGTGTTAGCTACCTTGGAGATATAAACTTGCAGATCTTATCTTTACCTAACACGGTCATGGTAAATCATTTTTCAAATTGAGATTATCAATTTGACACATGGTTCTTGATAATCCTAAAGGATCATAAGTTTTTCATTAGTATACAAGAAAATAATTTTTATACTGTCGATTACATGGTCACTAAGTGACAGCATTCAGACAAGCACAAAGGTCACCAAAACAGACAAGTGCAGAGGTCACAAAAAATGTCTTAGCATAGTGGTCACTAAAATTAGTGAACACTGATAGAACTATCACCAAAAAAAATTTCAAAGAGTAAACCAAGAGCATAATTCATAGAGTAACCCAACATACAGTTTATAGAGTAAACTAAGCACTAGTCTATAGAGCAACCCGAGAACTAGTCTTCTGAGAGACAATTTTTATACCGAGAAAAGAGGATCTGAGATACATGTCAGATAAGGCACTTAAGTTTTATAAATATCTTTATGTTTATCTATAAAACTATTTCTTGAGGATCAAGTAAAGCATATGTAATAGTTTTAATCAGTCTAACTAATTGTAAACATGCAAACCAGGAGATCAAGATCAAGTTGTAAACCTTTGATCATAGAGTTTTTTTTGTAAAGCGTAAAACCTAAATAGGTCAAACCCTTTATATATATAGATGTATAATCAATCAGAACATGATGATAGAAGCCAAAACATACATCTATTGATTATATAGAGAGAGTTTCATGCAGAAGGACACAAAAGGAAGAATTCAGTTATGAAGGACTAGATTCAAGGCTACCAAGTAGAACAAAGGTATTAATCAATCACACTAAGGTAACATTGTTTTTGTGAACTTAATGGATCTGTATTTAGAAATTCAAGATTCCAAGTCATTAGGTCAATAAGTATTTTTGAATACTCTCTAACAACTATAGAAAATAGAAGAAATCCTTTAAGAAGGTGGACTTAGTAGTCTTATTGTAAATCTCTTAACCGAGTACACACTTCACAACGTTGTTAGAATATATTAATAGAGTAGACTTAACAAGTCTAACATGTTACTCCTAAAAAGGTAAGATCATCAGAAGTGATCACACTTGTAGCCTTAACTAACACCTTCCATTCTGTAGATAGTGAAGCTTTGTGGGTTTCATCCCCGCCACATTTTTTACCTTCTAACATGGGTTTTTTGCGTTACCAGTTCTTGTGTCATGTGTAACTAAGTTTCATGAATTTTTCTATGATTGCTTATATACACTTATATTTATGTTTTGATATTACATGCATGAGGTAGAAAATCAATATGGTCAGTAATGCAAGTAAAGATTACTAAAGGTTAAATTGATTAAAGTTTTAAGGGTACTGATTCACCCCTCCCCTCTTAGTACACACCATCCCATTATTCCAAAAATTGGTATCAGAGCTAGATCTCTTATTTGGAAAAGTTTAAATCACTTGAGAGAAAAGATCATACAATGAAAAGGTATAAGTTTGATAAGAATATTGAGAATCAGAAGTTGGAGATATATTTTCTCTTTGTTCAATACAAAGAAGAAAGAAAAAAAAATGAAAGAATTATTGGTTGAAAGACAAGCCATGGCATCTCACTACAATGAGACTAACTATCATGAAGAATAGATACCTGATTTATTTGATTCATCAGGATCTGCATCTAGTAATACATTTGACACATCATAAGGAAGCATTACAAGTCTGAATGAAATCAATCAACATCTGACTGAACAAGTGAAGATACTGCAAATTGGTCAAGAGACACAAATGGTAAGAATGATTGATGTTACGAATAATGTTAGACAAGATGAACAAGAAAGAGCATTAGCTATTGATAACAGGAGAAAGATCACTGAAAAGCTACAAGAGAAAGAATCTGAGATATAGAGACATACTGAACACCACATTGAAATCACCAATCAAATATTTCTTATGAGTCATGAGGCCAACCGAGTGAACATAGAACTTAATGGAAAATTGGAAACTATTGGTGAACTAAAATATGAAAATGAGAAACAAAAGCATGAAGCAATGATTTAGAAACAACATAATGATATGATCAAGAAAGCTGAAGAATGTACAAAAAGAATGGATGATTTTCTAAATGGACAAAGAAGACTCAACAACAATACCAGTTTATGGTTTACTGAGCATGGAGAATCATCAAACCAATCTAATCAAAGGAATGTCTACACAAATCCAAGAACAAAGAAGAAGTCATGCAATCACTTTGGAAAACCAGGCCATGCATCAAATGTTTGCAGGAGCAAAGCTAAAGGTATTCCTAAATCTACTTCTACATTCATAGGTAATTTCTATAACTGTAACAAGCATAGACACAACGTACATGAATGCAGATCTAAGGTAAACCAACCAAAGAAGGAATCCTACATGGGAAAATACTGTTCTACTTGCAAAATGCATGGGCACACATCTAATGAATGCAGAAAAAAGAAAAAGAAAGTATGGAAATAAAAAGAACAAGAAAATCCTTATCAACTAAGAAGAGTCGGTAACTCATAATTTTGGGATTACAAAACATGGATAAATTGCACAACATATAGTAGATATGGACACATATCTGAAAAATGCATGAGGAAATGGATAAGAAGGTCTAGAAGCTCGAATAACTCTAGAATGGCATGCTTACACTATAATAAGGTCAGTCACTTAAGAAAGAACTACAGAGACCGAGTGACAGAGTCAAGCTCTTTTGCAAATGGAAACACTATTGAAGACATTAGGAGAATGAGAAATCAAATTTGGAGGAGAGCTTCAAACCATGAAAATGATAGACAAAGCACTACAATTGGTGACACCTCATCTAATGGATTAGGTGATTCCACCACCCCCACCTAAGAAATACAAGTAAGTATGAAACTACACTTTACAAAGCTATATTTTACATCAGTTCCTATATGCATTGATAATATGCCAAATTAGCATGAATGGAGATGGACTATGGTATTACTTGTTATGATTTTGTGAATCTAGTCTCATCGGTCAACACATATGGAGCACCATTGGTGAACATATGAAAAGTACAACTAAGTTGTCACTTACCCCAAGCATTGTATACTCACCAAGGATGAAGGCTTTGGTATGATACCCGAGCATCATTGTTTCATCAACCGATTGGTAGGTAAAGCATTAAATGAACCACTTAGGTTATTTTGTATAAATAGGGAAACAAAGAGCTCATTCATTCACCAAGAAAAAAGAGAAAATAAGAGAGTGAAGAAGAGAAACTAAGAGTGACAAGATTGTAGATCAATTCACAATAGATTCAAAGGCTACTCTGATAGATTTCTACCATCCACAATGAAGATCCAGTAAGTAACAAGACTTACCAAGCTCATGGTTCATTTGTGAAAAATACCTAAATATTTCATGAATAATGGAAACTACATCTCAAGTCACAAAGATCAAGAATGCGAAGGACAAGAAGATCAACCTGATTAAGAACTCTACCTATGAAGAGCCCAACTATAAATTTTTCCCTAAGGTTGCTTCTCAACCCGACGACCAAGGAGAGTTCTTGAGTATACCTCCTAGGGTTTTCTTGATTAAAGACATCTGAGCATACATCCACTACAAGGTTGCAGAGATTGGAAATATTGAGATTCAAGAAGCTTACAAGAAGCTATGCCAGGAAGGACAAATGAAAGATGAACACAAACACATTGAGGTGAAAGGGTTAACCAATGTCTTACTATTCCTGACAGAGTTCAAAACTGAGTGGATTCACATAGTAATCAATCGAGTACATGATAGGAAAATGTGGTTGGATGAACCAAAACTAATCACAAGGGATTTGATCCATGCACTAACAGGCTACCCCATAACTAAGAAGGCTAAGGCCCTAAAGCACCCAAAACGAGAAGAAATTGAGAAACTCACTAAAGTCGAGTGGGATGGTAGAGGTTTGAAGGTTAATTCAATCACCAAACCTGAGATGAAATTTAGTTCATATGTGGTTGGATATAAAATATTCCAAGCTAGAAGAATGAACAACATAGCATGTGGAGCAGTTGATACTGCATATAAAATTGTGAAGAAGGGACTACAACTGGACATATTTGAGCTGCTACAAAAGAAACTGGAAAAAAATATGAGAACAATTAGATCTTCCAGATCTAATACATGTAAGTTTGGTTCCCTCCTTATGTGCATATTCTTCTATTTTCAAAACTTCTTTCCTTCTATCGGTAATGTCACTTGGGACATAAATTGACCCATTAAGTTGCACAGATAAGTGACTTCATTAAGTCATTAGGAGATAACTTCACACCGTTAATGGATGGCTACTTTGCCACATTTAAGACTAGGATGGAGAAAAGGATGATAATTCATTCTCAACTAGTAGAGAAATATAAGGATGAGATATATTTTATGGTGGACACTGACACCACTCTCATCAAACGTGTACTACCAAGAACAACATGGTTACCACCATTAGACTATGAGATTAACATTGATCAGGCTACAAAGGCTATTGAAGCCTCATTGAATGAACCAGTGGACAAATCATTGGAAATATTTGGAACATATGAGGAGGTTAAGTCTAGAATCAAGACTAGCTTAGTAGTGAAGAAGATAGATCGAAAGAAGACAAAAATGTTGAAAACACTTGAAAAGAAACTATCGATAAATAATGAAGAATCAGAACAACAAGATGTCATCGAGGGATAGTCACTCATCGGTGAAGGAAAAGAGTTATCTGACTTTGAGTCTACTGAATCTGATGCTCCACCTGCCAAGAAAGAAAAGGTTGAGAATGTGATAGTTGCATCAAGAACAAGGAGTAAGACTACAAAAGAGGCAGACTCAACACCATAAAGAAAGGTACAATGAGGAATTATCAGAACAGAAAGCCTCAAACAAGGCAATCAAAACTGAGGAAAAGAAGGAAATACATAAGAGGGAAGGAAGATAAGGATGATACTACTGAAGTAGAAAGAGAGAAAAGACTCCAAACTGAGAAGGCCAAGATACTTAAGACAATTAATGAGATTGCAGAGTCAATCATCAATACAGGAAACATCTCACATCAGAAGATTAGAAACTGGCTAACCTTGTCTCCCAGAGATCAGAATAAGATAGAGGAAGCCATAATTAAGGCGATGATTTCTTACAAGTATGTTCGCATACAATTCAACAACAAAATCCCACAAGAACTCAATGACAAAATATAAGCAAGATGGACATATGCCTTGCACACAAAGAAACAAATAAGTGAAAGATCCCTAGTTACAATCATGCCACCCGAGTCAATAGTTGAAGAGATTGATTCAACTATGAAGGAGCATGCAAAGCAATTTTCAACAAAGTGAGAGCATACAAAGTACTAGAGGGAAGATTATAAGACCTTGACAAAGAAATCAATGAGACTTGGATTGAAATCTTCAATCCACCTGACTAGGTATTAGCTCTAACCAAGACACCTCACTATGAAGAGAAGGAGGCCACACCAAGCCCATAGCACATTTTCATCAATGACTCCAAGGATATCAATCTAGTTGATTTGACAATAGAGGTGAGTAAGGCCATGGATGATGTACCTTAGATATTACAATCATTAGGGAAAACACCAAAAATCACAATAAAAGATATAACTCAAATTGATTCTGATGATGATCCCAAGAATCACGAAGATGTAAGTGTTTCCACCCAGCAACCAAAGGAAAAGGAAACAATGGATGTTGTACAGGTAAGTGTACAAGGTCACATGCCTTTATTGATACAAGCTATCCATATTATATATGAAGAAAAAGAAAAGATACATGAGCCTGATCCAAACATACCGATAGAGAAAGGTGAAGAACAAGGGGAGCAAAAAGATACAAATGAAGAGTAGAAAGATACAAGTGGAGATAAAGAACCGAGTGATGCCACTACCAACGACACCAAAGAGAAAAAAAAAGGTTGTAGATACAAACAAGGTTGACGTAGAGACGTCTACTATAGACCAATAGGTCAATACCAAGTAGCACACCAAAGGCACAAAACCTCCCATGCAATCACCAAAATCAAAAGACCCAGAGAAGGAACTTGCTATGGTTCTAGATTCCCCTACTTCTATCACCATACCAAAGAAGAAGAGAAGAGTAAATATATAGTCAAACTTAATGAAATTATAGATATACCTGACTGTGATCCAAGGACACTGGATCTTGAGTCCCTGACCAAGTATGGAGAACTCTGAAAAAGAAAGGCAATACAGGACAAGCTCAAAAAGGAGCACAAGAACACACAGGTACTAGAAACAACAAAGTAAATACTAATGCAAATAGTACATGACATAGAAATTGATCAAAATGCATCAATACTTGATCAACTCTCAGCTCTGACTGAGGCAATCACCAATCACAATGTGGATGCTGAGAAGGTCATAGAAGAACGAGCAAAAGAGAAGTACCAATATAATCTCACCAAGAAAATTAGCAAATAAGTGGAAGAGAATAAGGTAAAAATTTCTAAACTAGTAAATTCATTAGAACCTCTTATTTTAGAAGTGCTTACCTTAGTTTAAAAGTTATGCACACTAGAGAACTTCACCAAAGAGCATAGTGAAAAGATAGAAAAGATAGATGAAGATCTTAAGGCTAGTGCACAAGGTCTCACAATCGAGGAAAATGCATTCCAATTGCATTATGAGAAGATTGTAGAATAAAAATGGTTGAGACTAGAAATACAAAATAATGAAATAAAAATCAGAGATGAGGTAACCGAGCTCCAAGCTATGTTACTTTCAAATCTCACATTGCTGTTGAAACACATGACTTCAGAAAAAACATTAATTTCCACCCCAGAAATGTCAGTAACCGAGAGTATATATGACATGAACACTCGAATAACTTTGGAACACATGACCCTAGCACACATCAAGGAGAAATGGGAGAAGCTAATGGTAGACATTCAAAAATCCCATGCCCACATATTTGACAAGTTGTAAGTACTACAGCTTTGTCATTATTTTCAAAAAAAGGGGGAAAATATATGTTATATGGGGAAAATGATTGTACACAAGGGGGAAAATGAATGAACAAAAGGGGGAAAATGAAAAAAAGAAAACATGTACATACATTATACTAAGGCATGCACATAGGGGGAGTCATTGACAAGGTAAACACTTGGTGTATATATTGAATATGTCAGTTTGCACATATCAGTTTTTGATACTAATGCCAAAGGGGGAGATTGATAATTCCAAAGGATCATAATTTTGTCATTTGTATACAAGGAAATTTTTTTTGGACTTTTAGTTACATGATCACCAAGTGACAACATTTAGACAAGCGCAGAGGTCACCAAAAAAGACAAGTGCAGAGGTCACAAAAAATATCTTAGCACAAAGGTCATTAAAATTAGTGAACACCGAT
The DNA here is from genome assembly GCA_018584345.1 of Thuja plicata. NCBI lineage: Eukaryota > Viridiplantae > Streptophyta > Pinopsida > Cupressales > Cupressaceae > Thuja > Thuja plicata. The sequence continues at coordinate 386,419 of MU224624.1, forward strand.
AGAACTATCACCGACTGAAATTTCAAAGAGTAAATTGAGAGAAAAAATGATAGAGTAACTTGACAGACATTTTACAGAGTAAACCAAGCACTAGTCTATAGAGAAACCTGAGCACCAGTCTACCGAGAGACAATTTTTATCGTGAGAAAAATGAATCAGAGATACACGTCAGATAAAGCACTTAAGTTTTATAAATATCTTTATTCTTAGCTATAAAACCATTTCTTGAGGATCAAGTAAAGAATATGTAATAGTTTTAATCAGTCTAACTGATTGTAAACATGCAAACTAGGAGATCAAGGTCAAGTTGTAAACCTTTTATAATAGAGTTTTTTTGTAAAGTGTGAAACCTAAATAGGTCAAAAACTTTTTATATATAGATGTATAATCAATCATAACATGATGATTGAAGCCATAGAAGACATCTATTGATTAGACAAAGAGTTTCATGCAGAAGGACAAAAAGGGAAGAATTCAGTTATGAAGAACTAGATTCAAGGCTACCGAGCAGAACATAAGTATTAATCAATCAAAGTAAGGTAATATTTATTTTGTGAACTTAATGGATATGTATTCAGCAATTGAATATTACAAGTCATCATGTTAATAAGTATTTTTGACTACTCTCTAACAATTGTAGCAAATAGAAGAAATCCTTTACGAAGGTGGACTTAACAATCTTATTGTAAATCTCTTAACCGAGTACACACTTAACAGTGTTGTTAAAATTTCTTAACAGAGTAGACTTAACAAGTCTAACATGTTACTCCTAACATGGTAAGATCATCAGAAATGATCACACTTGTAGCCTTAATAGGAACCTTCCATTCTATAGATAGTGAAGCTTTGTGGGTTTCATCCCCACCGTAGTTTTTACCTTCTAACAAGGGTTTTGTTTATTACCAATTCTTGTGTCATGTGTAACTAAGTTTCATGAATGTTTCTATGATTACTTACATGCATAAGGTAGAAAAGCAATATGGTTGGTAATGCAAGTAAAGATTACTAAAGGTTAAATTGATAAAAGTTTTAAGGGTACTGATTCACCTCTCCCCTCTCAGTACACACCATTCCATTATTCCAATAGGTTCTATCATGAGAAAACAATTTGAAGATCAATTTTAAGGGGGTGCATGTTGTATATATAAGGGAATCACTCATATTAAAAAACAAAAGTTGAGATTTGTTGTTTTTGTTGTTGAAGTTTTGTTTTGGGTGATTAGGGTTTTATGATTTCAAGTTGAGGTTGCGATGAGAGAGCAAAGAGCAATGACAAAGTACAAAGAAATTATAGGATCTAAGAAGAAATCAGTGCTTTATACTAATCACTAATCTTGTTGTTCCCTAATGGTTGCAACAAGCAAAATCCCTTAACTGGGTGAACTCTAACAAGTTAATTTTGTAAATCCTTTAACAGGGTGAATTCTTTATTGAGGTTTTAAATCCTCTAGTGAGGTAGATCATAGGTGATCTTATTGTACTCCTAAAAATGTACTAGAAAATTCTAACATGGTGAACCCTCACAAAGGGTATTTGTAGCTCCTAACAGGTCAAACTCATTTACTATAGTATTGGGCTTCTGGGTGTCATCCCCACCATGGTTTTTTCCCTCATACAAGGGTTTCTATGTGAAATAACTGTGTTATGTGTGCAGAATTTTTGGATTATTGTTATTACTATTTCATTTATATTTGCATCAGTTAACTTCTTTATAGGTTTGGATAACATTGCAACAATTATTGAGTTTAGTTGTTGAATTAGTTGAATATCTCTTTGTACTGATTCACCCCCCTTCTTAGTACCTATCATTTCCAACAAGGAACAAAACATGGACATTAGTGCCTACACCATTGGACAAGGATTTGATTGGTACAAAGTGGATTTCTAGGAACAAAATGGATGAGACTAACAAAGTGGTAAGAAACAAGGCAAGATTGGTGTCCAAAGGTTATGGACAAGAGGAAGTTCTAGACTATGTTTAAACATTTGCACATGTGGCAAGACTTGAAGGTGTAAGAATATTGCATTCTTATTTTTTTTTACAGAGGATTCAAGGTATATCAAATGGGTATTAAATAATCTTTTCTTAATGGTATTTTGGAAGAAGAGGTATAAATTAAACAACCTGAATGATTTTGTAATTCAAAAGGTAAGAATATGGTGTGTAGATTACAAAAATCTTTGTATGGATTGAAACATGAACCTATAGCATGGTATGAGAGGTTGCACTCATATCTGATTCAAATTGGTTTTGTCAGAACAAGTGACAACTATTGGAATTGGTTTTTTTTATTGTTGTTGGCATTCATTTTTTGTTACTGATGTCAACATATGTTTCTAATTGGGTCAGAACAATCTAGTTATTATGGTTTATTAGTTGACTAACATACATGTATAAATACTATACGGTTGATTTAGAACATGCAAAGATGATGATCTATACAATGATGTTGTGTGATCTTATGTCTAAGGTCACGTGGCTTAATATTGCATATGGAGAAAGTTACAGATGTTTTAGTAAAGACTAGGTACTAGACTGTAATAGTGTATTGACTCAGTTAGTCTCTGAGTTTTGAGGATAAGTTGCGTGTGATGTGGATTCATGTTATGCAAGCTTTAGGAATGGAAAAAGACATGGTGAGGAATGTGTTCTATGATTCTTGGGCTGCGGGACTCTTGGTAACGTCAGCTAAGGCATGTGTGTTATGGAGGAGACCTATTTGGGGCCAAATTTAGAGATAGAACGTATATTATAGATTGTGAGCATGGATTATGGATATTGGATTATATTTGATGAGTTGTAATTGATGTTTACTTGTTATAGGTACCATGTGTATCTTAGAAAGTGGTTATATAATTATTTGTGCATTGGGGAAGTCATAATTGGCCAACCTAATTGCTTATTGTAATTCTATATAATAGAAAGTTGTTTTCTTTTGTGGAAGTGGGGAATACAACAAAGTGTTGAAGCTGCGAGATTATTTGTGTGGCTGCTGGATGTAAAGCACATGTTGTGATTAAGAGACTTCATTAGACTGTTATTCATGCCCTTCCTCTCATTTGTGTTTGTGGACTGTTATTCCTAAAAATTGGTATCAGAACTTCTATTCCTTAGAGAGAAAGCTTAACAGCTTGAGGTGATCCTGAAAATGACATACTACAGGAAGGATAGTCTGAAGTTTGATCTAGAAAACTTTGACAATTGTAAGAACAAAATGAGAACTCATTTGCTTTGCGTGGGAATTGACTACTAAATGATTACAAAGAAAGACGATCTGGTCAAGACTGAAGATCAATTGGATAAAGCTACTGATGATGAAAAGAAGTTGTTTTCTTATAACATAGTTGCAAGAGAAGAATTGATTAGTGCTCTCTCTGAAGGTGAATTCACAGAGGTCAAAGATTTGGATTTTGCACATAAAATTTGGTCAAGATTGGAAGCACTATATGAAAGAGATAAGTTTACTAAGAAAAGAAAAGAAACAAAACTACATTAGATGCTGCAAGAACTATGTTTCTAGAAGGAAATGTTTCTCATGTTCATTGGAGAGAAGCTATTGGTATTGCTATTTATACTTTGAAAAAAATTCAGATCAGAGAAGGTAAAAGTAAGACTCCTTATGAATTATGGTTTAATCATACTCCTACTGTGAAATATTTTAGAATATTTGGTAGTAAATGCTATATCAAATGAGATGATGAGATAGGTAACTTTGATGCTAGAAGTGATGAAGGAATATTCCTTGGTTATTCTGCTAAGAGTAAATCTTATAAATGTTTTAATCTGAGATTAAGGAAGATAATTGAAAGTGCTAATGTAAGGATTGATGAGAAGTTCCAGATTCAAGGAAGAATATACGACTGTAACCAAATTATAGAGAATAAGGAGGTTACTACATATCAAGAAGAACCTTTTGAGGCTGATCATGAGATCAAGGTATGTCAAGATGACTCAAATGATCCTAGTGAAATTCCTAAAACTCCAAAGAATGTTAAGAAAAACCATCCTAAAAATCAAATTATTGGCAATGCTAAAGCCATGATGACAAGATTGAGATTAAGAGATGAAATTTTCTTGATTTCTCAAGCTAAACCAAACAATACAGATGAGGCATGTAGAGATGAATCTTAGACTAAGGCTATGAAAGAATAATTATAATAGATAAAGAAAAATAACACTTGGGAACTAGTTCCTAGACCTAAAGATAACAATTTTATAGGAACTAAGTGGGTTTTTAGAGACAAGATGAATGAAGAATGAATGATTGTAAGAAATAAGGCAAGACTAGTTTGTAAAGGCTACTAGCAACAAGAAGGCATTGACTTTGAAGAAACATTTTCTCTTGTTTCTAGGCTTGAGGCTGTAAGATTACTTCTTGCTTATGCTACATAAAAAGACTTCAAAGTATATCAGATGGATGTGAAATCTGCATTTCTGAATGGAGATCTAGAAGAGGAAGTATATATTGAACAACCAAATGGATTTCCTTTGACAGAAGATGAGGACATGGTTTGCAAGTTGAACAAGGGCCTTGTATGGACTGAAACATGCACCTAGAGAATGATATGCAAGATTGGATAGGTATCTACTTCATCTTGGTTTCAAAAAAGGTAACGGTGATAGTAATTTGTACATAAGAACTAGTGAAAAAGGAATTTTAATAGTTTAAGTTTTTGTTGATGATATCATTTTTGAGGGAATGATGAAATGAGTAAAAATTTATCTAAGGAAATGGAAAATGAATTTGAGATGTCAATGATTGGTGGGATGAATTTTTTCCTTGGACTGCAAATAAATCATAACAAGAATGGTATTTTTATTTCTTGGAACAAGTATCTTAAAGAAATGTTGAAAAAGTTTGGAATGGAAGATTGTAAACCTGTTGGAACACCTATGGTTAGTGGTCACAAGCTTACTAATACTAATGAATCTTAGAGTGTTTTTTAGATAAAGTATAGATCTATGATTGGAGGCCTACAATATATGACTCACTCTAGACCAGATATTGCTAATGTAGTTGGAATTGTGGCAAGATATCAAGAAGATCCTAAAGAGACACACCTTGCTATTGTAAAAAGAATATTTAGATATCTAAAAGGAACACTAGATTGTGGCTTATGGTATAAAAATATGATTATTTTGTTTTTCATACTTATACTGATGCTAATTGGGCAGGAAATGTTGATTAAAAAAATAGTACAAGTGGTGGTGCATTTTTCTTGGGAAAAGACTGGTTTCTTGGTTAAGTAAAAAGCATGACTGTATAGCTCAGTCTACTGCTGAATCAGAGTATGTTGTTGCTACTATAAATTGCACACATATTGTTTGGATGAAGAAAATGTTGAAGGACATTGGGATAACTTTTGATGAGCTAGTGGTTATCCATTGTGATAACACTATCATAGTGAATATGTTGAAAAATCCATTTATACATTCAAAAACTAAACATATTTCCATTAAGTTTCATTTCTTGAGAGATAAGGTTGTAGAGAAGGAGATTAGATTGGAGTATATTAGAAAAAAAAAAGAAAAAAGAAAAGATATATCTACAAATTTTTTTGAAAAGGATGCATTTGAGTATCTCAGAGGTATGCTTGGGGTGATAGCCCCTCCTTGCGAGAACTAAATTGATGCAGGAATGCATCAGTCTAGAGGATTTAAGAGCTATATCACTTACTGAACTTGATGTACAGATCTACTCCTCAAGGGGAGCGATCACAAGATTAATATAGAAAAAATTTGGTGATTTTGCACCTGGTTGTTGAAGATATGAAGATTTGAAAAAGCTACACCTTGCAGAGGAAAGTTGGTCAAAATTTAAGTAATGACACCCTTTTCCATTATTGTGAAAGAGGGAGAGATTCAATGTGAAAATCCCTACTATTTTAGGGAGAGCTGTGTAACGCCCTGCCAGGCAACCCGAGAGGAAAATACATAAAATATCTATAAGATGCAAGTAATATTTTTTTTTTGTTTAACTAGAATAATATTCATCATTTTACTTCATATCTCTAAAACAAAAAAATACTTTTCTACAACTTGAGTGCAAGATTTATTCAACTTAAGTCCTCACAGGTTCCCTAACGTCGCTACTAAAGCAACATTATCTAAACTATTTACATGCAT
>MU224624.1:402465-453286 GCA_018584345.1 Thuja plicata
CATTGTAAACAAACTATAGGAATAGATCATACAAGTATCATGAACAACTTAAGTTGTAAGAAAACATCGAAACATCTTACTTCGTTCAAAAACACAAAACTTATTTTAGGGTTAGAGGGGTATTACAAGCTGTGTTGAGGATATTGAGAAGATTATATTGTGAGAAAGTAGTTTTGGGTTGATGGATTTTTCCATATGTTTCCATCAATACCAAAGGGGGAGATTATTGGAATTGGTTTTTGTTATTTTTTTTGGCATTCATGTTTTGTCACTGATGTCAACATATGTTTCTAATTGGGTCAAAATAGACTAGTTATTAATGTTACTTATTTGACTGAAATAAGTGTACAAATACTATATGGTTGATGAAAAACATGCAAAGATGATGATGTGTATAGGGAAGTTGTGTGATCTTATGTCTAAGGTTGCATGTATTAATATTGCATATGGAGAAAGTTACAAATGTTTTAGTAAAGATTGGGTACTGGACTATAACAGTGTACTGACTGAGTTAGTCTCTGAGTTTTGAGGATAACTTGCATGAAATGTGGATTCATGTTATGCGAGCTTAAGGAATGGAAACATACATGGTGAGGAATGTGTGTTATTATTATTGGTTCATAGGACTCTCGGTGATGTCAGCTAAGGTGTGTGTGTGTGTGTTATGGAGGAGACCTATTTGGGGTCGACTTCAGAGATAGAGAATGTATTATGGATTGTGAGCATGGATTACAGATCTTGGATTATATTTTATGAGTTATAATTGATTTTTACTTTTTATAGGTACCATGTGTATCTTAGCAAGGGGTTATATAATTATTTGTCAATTGGGGAAGTCATAATTGGCCGACCTAATTTCTTATTGTAAATTTTTATAAAATAAAGTTGTTTTATTTTGTGGAAGTAGGGAATACAATGAAGTTTGGAAGCTGTGAGATTTTTTGTGCAAAGAATGTTGGATATAAAGAAGAGGTTGTGATTAAGAGACTTCATTGGAAATGATCAAGAAAAGATAGTTGCTATCAAGAAGTTCATTGGATTTTATAATTCATATACACTTGTATTTCAGACAGTAAGTCCTAGAGATGGATTATACCTTGTTTAGCAGTGAGCCTACTGTTACTCTTGACTCCTAACAAGGTATATACTTTAACATGGACTATGTCCTATAATGCATTAATAACCTCCTAACAAGGCTAAATATTTTAGCAGGGATACTATACTCTCAATACACTATTTGTGGGTGCTAATTCCCACATGGGTTTTACTTTTAACAGGGTTTCCTCAACAACAAAGGATTGTGTTATGGTGTTGCATTTATTGTATTATCATTTGGATTAAAATTTTGGTTTTTTAATGATTAATTTTTAATAATATGTCTTACAATTGATTCACCCCCCCTCTTAGTTGTTTTGGTGGACTGTTATTCCTAACAACAACAACAATGTATATTTGAAGACTAAGAAATATGACAGATTGCTAATGGTAGAGATATTCGTAGATGATATCATTTTTGGTGGAAATGAAGGATTGAGCAGATCATTTGCAGATGAGATGAGGAAAGAATTTGAGATGTCTATGATTGGTGAGATCAAATTCTTCATTGGATTTCAATTTCAACAGATGAAAGATGGTATCTACATAAGTCAGTCTAAATATGTAAGAGAAATACTAAAGACTTTTGGACAAGATGACTCAAAACTGGTTGGTAACCCTATGGTAACTGGTTGCAAATTATCAAAGGAAGATGATTCTAAAGATTTGGATTAGACACTTTATAGGTCCATGATTGGTAAGCTAAAATATGTTGTACATAGTAGACCAAATATAGCATAGGTAGTTGGATTAGTAGTTAGATTTTCTTCTAATCCTAAGGATTCTCATATGGTTGTAGTGAAGAGAATATATAGATATCTTAAGGGGACTGAAGATTATGGTCTTTGGTATGGACATAAAGGTGATTTTTCTTTAAATATGTTTACTGATGTTGATTGGGAAGGTAATTTTGATGATTGAAAGAGAAAAAGTGGAGGTGCATTCTTTCCTGGAGAGAGACTTGTATCCTGGACAAGTAAGAAGAAGAATTGTATATCACAATCAACAACTGAAGTTGAGTATGTTTCTTCTGCAATTAATTGTATGTAGATAGTGTGGATTAAGAAGATTCATGAAGGAATACAGGAGAAGGTAACTAAACCAATGGTTATCTATTGTGACAATGAAAGTGCTATCAACATTTCTAAGAACTCAGCAATGTACTCTAAGACTAAGCACATAGCTATCAAATATCATTTTCTTAGAGAATAGGTACAGGAAAAGGAACAAAGGTCAGAGTATGTGCCAACTAAGGAGAAAGTTGATGATTTATTTACTAATCCATTTCCTAAGGATATATTTGAGTACCTAAGAGGTAGGTTAGGGGTCATTCTCCTATCTTCTCTGAATTAGAAGAAGATGTAGTTGCATTAATCCTAGTTTTTTCATTGAATATTCTTATGTGTGGATAGATGTTGTGAGGCTACTCCTTAGGGGGTGTAGTCTATGAAGTAATGTTCTTTGGTTAGTCAAGTACCACTGAGGAGATATAAGGTGTATTTAGCACCTTTGACATTTTTTTCAAAGTGGGAGAATATTTATGTTAAGGGGTAAGAAGATGTATGTAAAGGAGGAGAAGATGTATGTTCAGAATAGAAGATGTAAGGAGAAGATGTGAAGATGTATGTGTGAAGTTCAGTGAAAGGGAGAGTAATTGTAAAATAGGTGAAAGACAAAAGTGGAAACATTTTTCTCAATATTTTAGATTTAAGATGTTGATGTATTATATTGATGAAGAGAGTGTTTCCATTATTGGTGAAGCATAGAGTGTTTCCATCAATGCCAAAGCGGAAGATTATTGGCATATCTGATGCAGTTATGGTAATTGTATTTTGGTGATGACATAGTGATTTGATTACATGATGATCAGATATTATATTGTCATTGATGTTAATTATTAAATTTGTGTTCTTAGTATGTTTTCAAGCATATTTGTGATGAATAATAAGTTTCAGTGGTTTTTATCTTTAGGGGAGACCTAGGTATGTCTCTGGATGTCAAATGCTTGACCGCTACTTCTGAAGTAAGTTTATATGAGAGTTGTAATAGAATGAAGTATAACAGTACAACTGCTAGAATAATTTATGAAAAATGATAGATGATTTGAATATCTTGTCTTATCTTTGATGTATCTTGTGGTGTGGTCATAGGATATGGTGGTTAACAATGTTTAGATACTACAATTACAATCACAACTACTTTGAGTGATAAGTGAGAAGGTTAAGTGATCGAAAAACAAAAATAATGGTATTCAATAGGTTAAGTGTTTATGTTTTTGAGCTGCTGATGGAAGATCTTGTATCGGTGATTGATATAGATGTGGCATTGATTAATGATGAATGAGTTATGTTCTAGGGATGTGCATTTACGATTGGAGGTGGTGATCTAGCATCACATTAATCAATGTTATCTTATGGAGAAGATTCTTGAGGAATATTGAGTAAGGTCAAAATGTGTTTGACTCTTTGGTTCAATTTCATATGTAAATCATTGTATAGGCTGACCCAATCTTGGAAATATGTTTTGTGTATTTAATTTTGTTGTTTGGCATGTTGGATTTGAGCGGGATTCTTTTTAATTTCATTTTAGGGTTTGATCAAGGTGGTGGACTTAATAATTCATTATTGAAATGTTGAAGTTGAATGCAAGGTGTGTTGATTGTGTGTGTTGTACAAGTGTGGTGTAAGGTGCATGTTGCGATCAAGCCAGGGAAGAGTTAAGTATGCTCTGAAGATATTTTGTGCTTCAATGGATCTGATCAACCAGATGTAGTGCTATTTTTTAGATCATTATTTCTATTGTTCCTTAATAGTTATAATAGTTCAAACCCCCTAACAGGGTAGATCCTAATAGATCTTTATTGTAAATCCTCTAACAAGGTGACACATTATTTTGTGTTTTATGTACTCTAACAAGGCCACTCTTAACAGGGTAAAGGTTGTAACAAGCCTAAGGTAAATCTCTTAACCGGGTGGCACCTAATAGTGTTGTTGTAAACTCCAAATAGGGTTAAGCTCCTCACAAGGCATACTTCAGAAGAGTATATTATTTTAGTGGGTAGTAATCCCCATTGTGGTTTTTTCCCTATTCAGGTTTCCACAAGATAAATCTGTGTGTCAAATTTTTGGATGATCTTGGATGCTTAAGTTTTTTATTTAATACTATTAAGGTTAATCTTGTGAATGGTTATTAAAGTTTAAGTGGTTGTAAATTTGGTTCAATTGGTAGATTACCGAATCACTCGCCCTCTCAGTAATTTGATCTTAGGTCTAACAATAAAAGATTACAGATTGCAGTATCCCAAAAAAATCTAACTTTACTCTAATTATGTATAGTGATGTAGATTGGGCTAGATGTGTGGATCAAAGGAAAAGTAATATTTAGGGTGCATTTTTCCTTGAACCCTGCTTGGTTGATTGGTGAAGTAAGAAGCACAATTTAGTATCTTCTTCTACCATTGAAGCTAAATATATTTTTGCTAGATATCCTATTGTACATAGGTATTATGAATGAAATAGACTTTGAAGGATATTGGAATACTATTTGATGAACCAATTTCTATCTTATGTGACAATACCAGTGCAATAAACATTTCATATAATCCAGTACTGCATTCAAGGAAAAAACATATTCCAATGTGATATCACTTTTTGAGAGAAATTTTTTTTGAGGATGAGGTGAAGCTTGAATTTGTACCTACAAAAGATCAAATTGTTGATATATTTACCAACACACTTTCTAAGGATACTTTTGATTATCTCCAAGAGAGATTGGGGGTTATTTCCCCTCCTTTTCTAAAATAGATGCATATAGAGGTGCATTAGTCTAGTGGAATTAATTCATATCCTTATGTACCATCCTAAAAAGTTAGAGCCCATAACTAGATGCTTAATTAGGTCCTATTAGACCTCATTTTGGTGATTTCAAGGTTTGAATGCTTGTTATGATTGATCTTGGAAACTTATTATTCCCTCACATCTATTCACCTATCTTGACACCCTTTCCAATTTTAAGTTCATCCTCTAGAGTACATAATGAGTAAAATGTTTTGTCCCTAGGAAATAACATTTTTGGCATTCTATCCCCAAGGGTTTTGGCCCAAATTTGGCCTGGGGCCCTATGTCGAGGTGTTAGCAAGAAATATGATCCCATGATTGACCTAGATTATTTTTGAATCCCATAATGATGGATTGAGTATAAAAATACCTTATCTCTCCTCATTTTTATATACATTCATGCTCTAAAAATTTTCAATAAAGCTATCCTTTTTTTCATGAAATCAAGAGAAATTGAGCAATTGGATTCAATATTTGAAGGCAAACATACAAGATCAAGTTTCTCCAAGTCTCCAATTCTTCAAGATAATTCAAGTTAAAGAAAATATTCTCCAATTGAAGAAATTGTGTCTCCCATGATGACCACATAGAGGAATTATCAATTAAGTAAGATGATCCTTCCTTCCATTCACATTCTCTCTCCTTCATTACAAGTGTTTATCAAGCTATCTACATTCAAGATCTAGGAGTGACATTCATAGATCCATGCATTTTTTAGGGTATCCTTGATTTAACATTACATTATAATGTCAAATTCTTTATTTAAGTACATTCAAGAATCTTCATGGGTATGAGCAATTTCTACATCCATCCATGAGGGTTTTATGCAAGGTAAATCAAACATTTACATTTTTACATAGTTTCCTTTATACAATTTTGTCTCATTTTCAATATTGATTCCTCAATAGGGCTTTGAATAAGGAAAAATCATTTAGACAACCTTTTCTCCATTTGTCTATGTGTAGGAATGGGTTGCAAAGCTTTCAGAAAAAATACAAAAAGATAAGAAAATGTGAGAAGATCCCTGAAAATTTTAGTTAAAAACACCAGGTATAGATTGCCAAAATCATTCTGTACCCAAATATAGATCACCAAAACCATTTTTTACCTTGCATTCTATTCCCATATTTTAGGCACATGTCATATCTACATTCTGGTTTCCATTTCTATACTTTTCATCTCTTTGTTAGTCTATATCAGCCTATTATTTCTAGTTTTTTAGTGACTTGTCTAAATTATCATTTACATTATATTTTCCCATTATTTCCACTTTCATTATTATATATTTATTGATGGATCACTATCCCATTCAAAAATTGAGTCTCCTCTTAAGCCTAGTGGGGTATCTTCCTTCTGTATGTGAAATTATGAAAAGGGAGGTGTGAATTTACCTATTTACCCCATCTCCACTTTTTCATCACTGTACATTTTGGTGAATACAACTCCTCTTACATAGTTCTAATTTTGGTATTTTGGTCCTCTTTGTATGTATAGATCTTCTTTGTATGCATTACATTAGATCTTCATTTGATGGTCAAATGTTCTTTTCATTAACATTTCTATTTTTCTTAGTTGATTTGCATCTCTTTCAAAATTTGTATTTGTTTTAGATCTATCTATGCTCCATTCTCTTGTGCATGAGTTTTATTACCTTGAGTCCTACCTATAACATTCTGGTTAATTAGGAGAAGTCGTATACTTATGGGTTCTTTAATCCTATGTCCTCTATTTTTCCTAGGAATCTTGATCAATCCAACATTCCTACTAATGATATTCATCCAATTATTGAGAAAAAACCTTCCCACCCTTCTCATGATGAAGCTAAGGCCTTAAGAGTCCCTCCTATTCTAGTTCAAAAACTTTCCCATGAATTTGAAAAATTTGAGCAATGACCAGGACAAGAAAAATATAATCTTGAGGTCATCTTTACTGTAGAGGGTTTGAGGAAGATAATTGTTAGAAATATTAAGAAAAAAATAGAGATTATAAAATAGGAAAGAATCCAAGAGAGAGTTGAAAGAAGAAGAATTTTACCATAACCAAGTGAAAGAAGGTGATTTAAGAACTTTCACCAAAAAACACCAAGAAGCTCAAGATCAACACAAGGACAATATTTTGTAAAGGGGAAAACTAAGAAAACCCCTTGTAGATAAAATATGAGAGAGAGAGAGAGAGAGAGAGAGAGAGAGAGATCATTACAATATTGGAAGAATGGGAATGAGAGAAGAGAGAAGAAATCCAACTTGTGAGAAACAACTTAGAACCATGTGAGAACCCCTTAAGAAGTGTGTGAGAACCATCTCTTGAGTAGAGATGAGTGGAGGAGTTTGCATGTAACTCCCATACTCTATGAGTGCTACATTCAAATTTGGTGTGTGCTATGTGTGATAGTCCTCATAAGGAGGAATATCTAATTTCCTTATTAAAGGAATTAAAAATATGGGACATGACTTTGGTATATCTTTTAAATATAAAATACCAAGGAAATATTAATTATAATATCCCCCTTTAATCTTTACTTGGGGAGATTAGAGCGATAGGTATCACACCCAAATGTTTACAATTATTTTGAGATTTTTCTTTTGAAGGAGTCTTCAGTAGAATGTCAACAGCTTGATCATCATGCATATCTTCAACTAGAACTATGGAGCTTGAATGGTACATAAGAATGTTTTCTAAGTGGATAGAACTTTGACAATACAAAGATGTGATTTCTTGTGGAGGGGGACCAAAATATTCAAGTGACTATTGAGATTCTTGAGATGCATTTGTGTATTTTGTATATTCATTTCCAGTAGAAAATTGAGGTGGAGCATGATCAACACCCGAGCCTGCAATAAGGTAAGAACCACTAGTAGAGTTCCCATCATTGGGATCTCCTAGTGCTGACTCAGTAACACTTTGGAAAGGAAAATTATATTGTGAATCATCAGTCATAGAATCATAAATGCAATCTCCAGTTGCATAAAAAAAAAATGTAATGTATTCATCATAATATGAAGAATCCAGAGGAGTAGAACTAGTATAAGCATCACCATTATTATCATTATCCTCCACAAAAATCATAGGATTAGTACTATCATCATGAATTTAATCTTGAGTTATAAACATATCTTGAAAAGTAACATTAAGAAAGTTAGAGATAATTTCCTCTTCTTGGTAAAAAAATATCATCAATATGAGAGCAAGGATCATCAAATTGCATTGCATCATAACAAGAGAGCATATAATCACTTTGAGTAGGAAGATAGTAATCAAGAGGGTTATTTGAAGAGTAGCCATCATCATACGGTTCATCCCAAATAGTAGTATCATCATAGTGAGAATTAAACATCCCATAAAAAATAGCAAAAGCTTGACGAGTGTTATGATTATGATATTTTTTATTATTAGAAGTAGATGATTTCTCATGTTTAAGTTTCTTAAAAAAATTATTGATCAAATGAACATCTTTCCCACAATAATTACAATGGGGTCTATTAGAAGTATTATGACAACCATGAAGAAATTATATTTTTCAATTAGTATATGCAAGGAAAACATGATAAACACCATTGATTTATACTACACTAACAAACAGGGCACAACACTACCCAATGCCAAGGTTACTGATACTACCAGGTACAAAGCATTCCGACAAATGCTATTCAATGTTATTCGATGAAAAAAAGGAAAAAGGAACCTGATGAGTAACCAACAATACAACCAAATGAAATATTCAAGAGTGGAACCCGACAGATGAAGGGAACCCGATGATCAGTTCAAAGAAGGAACACTGATAGACTTTTGGTTCACACCGACGACCATGAACCGATAGTCAGTTACATCCTGCAAAAAGTGGATCTGACTTTCCATGTCAGATAAATCAGGGAAGTTTTATATTTAGCTTCTTGATTTGTTTTAAATCCATTACGTAAGGGAAAAGCAATGTAATTATTATTATTTTTATCAATTCAATTGATTTAAAACATGCAAACTAAAGGATCAAGGTCAAGTTGTATACCTTGGATCTAGAGTTAACATTGTAATGCGTGATTCTAAAATAGGTCAAATACTTGTATAAATAGTTGCTCAATCTATTATGAAAATGTTTTTCGATGATGATTGTAGCCACTGAGAGCATCTAAGGATCAGAGAAAAGAATTCATGCAGAAGGACAAAAAATGATCAATTCAGTTTTCAAGAACAAAACCAAGGCTACTGATGAGCAGGAAAAGGTATTAATCAATCGCTATAGGCAATATTCATATACTGTGAGCTTTAATGGATCTATGATCAGAAATTATAGATTGCATACAGTTACATCATACATATTGTACTCATTCTAACAAGTGTGGTACACTTAAGAAATCCTTTCAAGGAAGGTGGACTTAACAGTCCTATTGTAAATCTCTTAACCGAGTGCACACTTAATAGTGTTGCTAAAGCTCTTAACAGAGTAGATCCTAACAGGTCTCCACATCAATATTCCTAATAGGGTAGATCATCAAAATTGATTAAATTGTAAGCCTTAATTGGCTCCCTTCCATTCTATAGATAGTGAAGTTTTGTGGGTGTCATCCCCAGTGCAATTTTTACTTCCTAACACGAGTTTTCTGTGATATCATATCTTGTGTTATGTGTCTATTACTTTCATGAATGTTTCTATGAATGTTGCATACAATTAAGATTATGAATTAATATTACATGCATAAGAAATAACATTAGATATGGCCAGTAATATAGTAAATATTGATTGCTAATGAAGGAAGGTGAAAATTGTTAAAAGTTTTAGAGGTACTGATTCAACCCTCCCCTCTCAGTACTACTTCTCATTAATCCCAACAATTGGTATTAGAGATAAGTCTCTTCTTGGAAATCTTAAAGGATTAAGAGAAAATATCATACAATGGAGAAGTATAAACTTGATAAAACTATTGAGAACAAAAAGCTTGAAATTCAGATGTTCTTTGAACAATATAAAGAAGCAATAATCAAGATGAGAGAGCTATTGGATGAGAGAAAAGGTATGGCAACTCGGAGCAATGAAAAATATTATCAAGAAGAAGAGTTTCTAGATTAATTTGAATCTTTAGGATCAAATACAAGAAAATCATTAGATACATCAGAAGAAAACATCACAAATCTAAAGGAGATCAATCAACATCTGACAAAGCAAATAAAGATGTTGCAAATTGGTCAAGAGACCTAGATGGTAAGAATGATTGATGTGATGAGTTTTTCTAGACAAGATGAAACAGAAAGAACACTAGCTATTGATGATAGGAGAAAGATTACAAAGAAGCTACATGAAAAGGAGTCAGAAATTCAAAGACATGCTGAGCATCACCATGAGATTACAAATCAGATTATTCTTATGAGTCAAGAAGCAAACAAAATGAATGTGAAACTCATTGAAAGAATATAGACTATCGATGAACTAAGATAAGGGAATGAAAAACTAAAGCATGAGGTTAGAGTTCAGCAAAAACATAATGAAATTATCAAAAAGGCTGAAGAGAGCAATAAAATAATGGATGATTTTCTTGAAGGACAATGAAGAGTTAACAACAACAAAGGTCTAGGTTTTATCAAAAATGGAGAATCATAAAATCAAGCCAATCTAAAGAATGTCTATGAAAATCCAAGACCAAGAAATCTTACATGCAAACACTGTGGAAAGCAAGGCCACACATTAAATGTATGCAGAGGCAAAATGAAAGTTATTCCTAAATCTACACATTCATTCATAGGATTCTATTTTTGATTAAGGTAAAAATAGGTTTTTAAAGGACCCTGAAACCTTTTACAAAAGACTAATAGAGATAAGCATCATAAGCCCAATACAAACATATTTAGCCTAAAATGAATAAAAGGAAGGACCCCAAAAAACACCCAAGCCCAAAACAAGAAAGAAAAGAACTGCCAAAAAAATGCATAGTTTCTGGCACAATTTCGAGCACAACTTCCAACAGAATTTCCAGAATAGAAGAAAAAACATTACATTATTCTTTGGTAGGCTTCCTTTGCCTCCTTCTACATTTCTTCCATTTTGTCAATGGACTCCTTCATCTCTAGCATCTCTTTTGGGATCTATGGTATTTTCCTTTTAAGACCACTTCAGGTGATTTCCCATGGGCCTGAGCTTCCTGCCTTATCATCAATGGTAATTGTAGTATTTTCCAGCAGAATTCTTTCCAGGTAAGCATATAATGCTTTCAGGTTCTTAACTGAAACTTGAAGCCCTTCATTGTTGTGTTTGAGAATGACACATATCATGTGCCCATTGTGGCTTATTTTCTTTTTCATATCTTGCATCTTTTCTTCCATAATAGCGTTAACTATAGTAGTGAGCTCCTCATCTTTATTGTTGTTATTTACCTTAATTATCAAGTTCTTCTCCATTTCCTCAACCTTGGACTTAAAAGGCTCCATATCTTCCTACATCTCAGTCAATTTCTACTTCATAATCTTCATCTCCTCACTAAGCTAGTCTTCCATACTCACCCCATAGTCCTCTTTTCTTTTTGGAATTCTATCATCAATATCAAAACCAACCACTTCGAGGTCCCTTCTCTATTTATTCTTATTCTTGTTATCAGCCTTCAAAATCAGATGCTCATTTTGATCCTCCTTGCCATATTCCTCATTCATTTTCTCCTCCTTATCATCTCCCTCTTTTTCGTCTCCCTCAACTTCCATCTCTTGGTTTCCTGCATCATTACCCTTGCCCTCTTCATCTGTCATAGGCGTTTCCTCCTCGTTAGTCTGAGAAACCTCCTTACTCAGCTAATCTTCTTTTTCCTTTACTAGAATCACATTATTTGTCTCACAAGCTTCCTGATCAGTCACAGTCATTTCCTCCTTTTCCTCATTCTAGATCTCTTCATTGTTACCCTAATTCTCTAGGGTTTCATCATCTATCTCCTCCTGCCTTTCCAAGTTTTCCTTCTTTTTAGTTCTAAACCTCTTCTTCAAACTCTATTTTTTGTTTTCCTTCTTGACATGCCTCGCATTCCCTTTTACCCTTTTGGGGATAGGCTTCGGCACATGATTATGGGCATACTCTGATATCAACAGAGTGAGCCTCACATGGAGCATTGGGTTAATTAATTTCTTTTTATGCTCTATCACGCTATTATGCAATGAGCTTAGGAGATAAAAAGGAAATGAAACCTTTTTGTTGTGCCTAAAATGATTAGCTAGGACAAAGTACAAATTATAAATTTTGGAGTATCTACCGTCCAAAGTAAAATACTTGATCATCACTGTAAGAATCTTCGCCCAGTGAAACTTAATTTTTTTGATATCAACATAATCCCTCATCCCTTTGGCTAAAAGGGCCTCTTCTTCTTATGTTTTTAGAAAGATTTTGAAAGCTTGAGTCCCTTCCCTCTTATTATCCCTATAAAATTTCATTCCCTCACATGAAAGGCCTATGATATCAGAGATAACCCTCATAGTCAGAGTAAAATATTTCCCCCATAGGTTAACCTTCCCATCCTTCCAACCCTCTGCAATTCTTTTTGTTATCTCCATATCCCAACCATGGAGCTTCTTCAAATACCATGATACACCTCCCTTTTTGACCAACCTCTTCCAGACCTTCTTCTTCTATTTCCATTTGGTGTAGTCTATCAACTCCTCCCTCTTCAGACCTCTCCCCATAATTCTCGCCACATTTTGAAAATGCAAATACTTAGAATTCTGGAGCGCAATACCCTGGAAAGCTTTATTGTAGTGATTATTCAAGTTCAAAATACTCATTAACACCCATAATCTATGTGGGGTCCCATTTATCATTAATCCCATTTCCTTCAAATGACAACTCGCATAACATTTCATCATAAAAGATGACCTCATCATTAATTATGTTTATTAATCACTCCTTTAATATTGTTAATCCTACCGTACCTGATAAGACTAACAATCTCCATTTTAAGATCTGCCTCCCCTCTCCATGATTGCATGTCATCAGATTGAGCACCCACATTAGCTAAGCCATTGACCATTGTATTACCTTCCTTGAAAATGTGGGAAATATGATAATCTTCAAAAGTGGACATAATAGATTTGATTTTTTCAATGATATGGTTGATAGTCCATGCAGTTTCATGATTTCTTTTAATACAATTTATTATATTAAGAGAGTCTCCCTCCAGCCATAGTTTAGAAAATCCCATTTCTTTGGCCAGCGTAACCATATGAAGGGCAGCCATGGCTTCTGCCATATGATTTGTCTGAACTCCCAAAGGGGCAGCAATAGCTCCCAAAAAATTACCAGTAGGGTCCCTTATAATACCTCCCACTCCAGCTTTCCCTAGATTCCCTTTGGCTGCCCCATCAAAATTACCTTTGACCTAGCCACTCGAAGGTGCACTCCATCTGGTATTTTCCCTCAAGTTTAAGATATTGTCTTTCTGCATCTGAGGGTTCATAAGTATATCAGTGATACAAAGAGAGAGTTCTTGTAGGGGGAGTCCCTAGAGAGCTGATTTTTGAAATTTTCCAGTAGACTTCTACATATACTATTTGCCACTATTTGATAGGATAAGCTTTTTTCTCTGAATATTTTGTTGTTTCTTTCCTTCCAGATTCTCCAAGTAAAGTGGGGGCAGAACTAGCTTCCAAAGAAATTTGACATCTTTACCCTTAAGGGGGTAGTGCCATTGTTTAACTATACCCTGGAAGTTATTAGGTTTAAGCCAATCCAGGTTGAAGACATTGAAAATATAATTCTAAACTTTACAAGTGTAAGAACAATGAATCATTAGATGGTTATAGTTTTCAAATTTAGAGAAGCAAAGGATACATCTGTTTGGCATAGTGAAACCCCTTTTGCAAAGATTTTCCACTGTAAGGATTTTGTTCTGAACAAGAAGCCAAGAGAACATATTAATTTTGGGAATAAGTTATTATTCCATACCTGAAAGCTAGAAGAGTGAATATCCTTTGGGAAAATAATGGTAGAAGTAGAAGAGATAAAAAACTTTCCATTATCCTCCGGCCCCCAAATCAAAGTTTCATGTTTGTTAACTCTGACAAACTAGGGGGTAAGAAACTTATTGACCATATTGAGGGAAGCATCAAAGGAGCTAAGGTCCACCCATTTATCATTGATCCAGTAATCTGAAACCTTCTCTCCAACAATTTCTTTACAATCCAGAGTCACTGACATCCATTCCTGCTTGTCACTAAGGGCTTCTTCCTTCAGCCATTTATCAGTCCAGAAATTGATTTTCCTTCCATTTCCCAGCTTCCATCTAATCCCTTTTTTGATCAGATTCCTACCTTTCCTGATACTATTCTAGATGAAAGAGCCATTGATTTCTGAGGGGTCCCTAAGCACTTCCTCCAAACAAGTTAAATGGTATTTTCTCTTGATGATGGCATTCCATTCCTTCTCCTCTTCAAAGATTCTCTAGCATTGTTTTGCCAACAAAGCCTTATTTGTATTTTTAATACTTCTAAGACCAAGCCCACCCCACTTCTTTGGTTTACACACCACCTCCCGGGCCACAAGACTTAACCTCTTCTTCTCTTCCACTCCAAACCAAAGAAATATTTTTTGAATTTTTTCAATCAAGTCTGCATATTTCTAAGGTATTTTGAATAGACTGAGTGCATAGACTACAAGATTTTGGAGAGTTGATTTCAAAAGCTGAACTTTCCCAGCTTGGCTAAGAGTATCACCTTTCCAACCTGCTAGCTTATTATGGAATCAGTCAAGGATACCATTCCAAAAAGCATCATCAGGTTTATGGAAAAGAGGTAGACCCAAATAGGTAGAGGGAAGATTCGCTATCTTGCATCCCAAAATTGAAGATATCTTCCTTTGTCTTTCTTCGGGTGTATTGTAGAAAAAAAGAGCTCTTCTCTGAGTTAATAGATTGACCTGAAGCTTTTGTATAAATTTTCAGGGCCTTTTTCATGTTCTTTGATTCCATTATAGAGGCCTCCCCCATCATAATAGTATCATCCACAAATTTCTCATAAGAACACTTATGCAAAGCCGATGAAGGTTGGAGACCTGAAATCTGACCTGACAATACTAGTCTTTTGATGGATCTCCCAAGACTTTCTACCATTATAGAAAAGATAATAGGAGAAATGGAATCACCTTTTCTAAGACCTCTTGTAGGGTGGAAGAAGATGGAAGATCCTCCATTTACTAGCACCGAAGAAGACACCGTAGTAACCAATTGCATTATAATTCTTATGACATCTTTATCAAATCAAAAGGAACTTAGGATTTTTGACAAGAAAGACCAATCCACTCTATCATATGCTTTAGGCAGGTCCAATTTCATCAGGAAACCCAGTTTTTAGAGGCTTGAAAGGAGTGAATAATCTCATGCACCACTGTAATTGAGTTCAAAATTTGTCTTCCAAGAAAAAACCCATTCTGTTAAGGAGAGATAAGATTTGGCAACATTCTCAATATTCTGGACGTCATGACCTTCAAAATGATTTTATAAAGGGAGTTGCAAAGACTTATGGGTCTAAAGTTGTCAACTGTGTCTGCTCCAGGTTTTTTTGGAATGAGAGCAATAAATGTAGAATTAATTTCCTTGAGAATAGATTTTGTTCCAAAGAATTATTTAATTTTTGAACAGACATTTTTCCCAACAATACTCCAGAACTGCTAGAAAAAGAACATCTGAAACCCATCCAGACTAGGGGATTTCTCTCCTTCAAAAGAGAAGACTGCCTTCTTAATTTCTATCTCTGAGAGTATCACTTTTAGGATAGCATTGGCATCGAGATCCAGTATGCGAGGAATAGAAACAAGAAGATTCCTTTGGTCTTTAGAATAAAGATTTTGATCTTTTGAAAGTAAGGATGCAAAACATCCCACCATTTCTTCCCTTGTTTCTTCTTCTTTGGTTATTTTTCCATTCCTAGCAGACAATGAATGAATTCATTAATTTCCTTATGTTTTAGAGCTGAGAGATGGAAAAATCTGGTATTCTTATCTCCTACTTTTAACCAAAGAGATCTGGATCTCTATCTCTAGAAAGTCTCCTCTTTAGCTATGATATTATAAAATTCAGCAAGGGAAACATTCTCTTGAGTTCTTATATTTTTAGATAATCCAATTCCCTTGAATTTCCTCTTGGATATCTTTTAGTTCCCTTTGGGTTTTAATTTTGGCTTGGAAAATGTCACCATAAATATGCTTATTCCAACTTTTAACATTAGTTTTGACATTAGCCAATTTCTTCACCACTTTAAACATAGTTGTTCCTTCCATGTTCGTATTCCACCAGTCCCTAATTTTATTTTCTAGGTCAAGATGATCTAGCCACATTTTCTCAAATCTAAAAGGATCATTTCTTTTTCAAGTGAACGGAGTGACATTGAAGGAAATAGGGAAATGGTCCGAGCCTATTCTAGTAAGGGAAGAAAGGGCACACGAGAACTTGGTGTACCATTTCAGATTAATCAATACCATATCCAGCTTAACATGTATTAGGTCCTCTCCCACCCTATATTTAGACCAAGTATATTTTATCCCTTCCAGATCTACATCCAGTAGTCCTTCATTGATAATGAAGTCCATAAAGTCAACTCTACTTTCCACTTGAGCTAAATTTCCACCCTTTTTTATCTTCTTGCTTAAGAGGGGTATTAAAGTCTCCCATAATGTGAAATTTGTTATCTTTTATACCTTCCATCTTATCATGCATATTCTTCCAAAGCTTTAGACCTCCTATCTTAGTGTTTGGAGCATAAACATTAATTAAAGTCCAAGAGAAGTTGTCCTTTAAACTCCTAATATCAACAACAACGAAGTTTTTGTCCTCTTTAAGAAGCTTGCAGTCAAGACAAGATTGGTTCCAGAAAATGGCCAGACCTCCTGAGGCCCCTTCCGAGCTGCTACCAAAGAACTTCCCATTTTTAACCAAATTCATACTTTCTATCTTTTCTTTACTCATTTTAGTTTCTTGAATCAAAAGAATATCAGGTTTAGAATCTCTAACTAAGTTCCTAACAACATCTTGCTTATGAGGACTATTGAGTCCTTGAATATTCCATGAGATAATCTTCATTTAAGGATTGGGGTACAAACCTGATGGATAGTGAGTTGTTTTCCATTAGAAATGTTCTATTTTGCTTCCTCCTCCCTTTGAATTTTCTCTTATTTTCTTCATTTTTCTTGTTTTGGAGTCCCTATATATGCTTTCTGTTGTCTTGTTAGGAGTTTTTGGCTTCCTACCTTCTTCTTTGATTTCCCCATTGAAGAATTCTTAGCTTTCTTTCCATAGCTTAAGTTCATTTCAAAGGCAAGGTGATTTCCATCAGGGGATTTTGGGATTTTCTTGTTTGATCCCTTTTTTCAGCCCACAGTTGACCATGATTTTTCCTCTGCTTCTTCCTCCTTCTTTTGTTTCTCATTCTAGTTCTGATCTATTGGGGAGTCAACTTTCCTTTCCCTATTTGGGTCAGTTGCCTTCTTCTATTTTTCTTTTGACCATTGTTTTTCTATTTTTTCCATCTCCTCCTCTTCTTCAGAGTACCTTTCTTTCTCTTCTCCTTTGGACGGAGTAACATTATCTTCTTTTCTTGTTTCATTTTGTTTAGTTTTAGCTATGATTATCTCCCCTCTTTCTTCTGTTGTCTTTCTTGAGATATCTCTGGGAACTTGCATCACGTTCGTTTGGATAACTTCCCCATTTTCTCCTGTTGGATAGACTCACTTTCTTCCATTTTATCCTTATTTCCTTCCAGCATGTTTAGAGTTACCTTCGGTTCCTCCATTTTTATTTTCCACTCCATTCTCTGACCTTTCGTTTTCTCTTGATCCTTCTTTTTTTCCTTTTGGGTCTTCTGAGGGGAGTGTTTATCCCAATGACCAGTTTTCTTACAAATAAAACAAGCAAAAGGCATCGATTCATATTCAATCTCTTGATTCCATATCCCCAATTTTGATTTTAGAGATATTACCTGAGGAAGGTCAACATTCTGTTGGATATTTAGACAGATTCTTGCATAAGCTTGTCTAGTGTTGCCTTCAGTCATAGGATCTATTGATAAAAGTTCCCCAAAAGAACCTGCGATAGCAATTAAAATATCTTCATGCAAATATTCCAAAGGCATCCCAGAAAGACGGATCCAAACTGGCATAGCAGTGAAAAAGATATCATTATAGTCTAGACTCGTTGTCCATTTTTGCAAAGACAAGGAAGATTTTCCCATCATCCAAGGTTCCCCACACAGAAATTTAGAAAGGTCTTCCCCATTAGAGAAAATAAAGGAGAAGAAATCTTTAGGCATGGACGCTACATCAACATGACCTTTCAACCTCCATTTTTTCTCCACAAAGGATCTAACTAGATCAATATTCGGTCTAGGGCCCAGAAATTTTCATACCAGGGTAGAGGCCATGATAGAGACCGTGTGGTCAACTAACTAATATGGTATTTGAATACCAATCTCACCTTTCAGTGGATTAGACAAAATATTCACTTTAGGGAAAATGGACTTCCCTGAGGGTTTTATGCCAAAGAGACCCACCCATTTATCTTTCCCCTGATTAACAAAGAGATCATGTGACTTACCTTGAGATGAATCTCCCCTAATATTTGAATTTTTTGGATTTTTTTCCTCTGGTCCCATTTCTAACCCATTGTCCCCACTGGATAGAAACACCATAGATCCTCCTTCTTTTTCCGTTGATCTGACAGCATTCTCTACACCTTCTATTGTAGATCCTTTAGCAGATCCCTCAGCTCCCAACTTCCCTCTAGGTTCAAAATTCAAAATTTGAATTCCTGCCTTCTCTCCTCCTCCCTCCCTCTCACGCTCCATCACCTCTGATATATGTATTCTATTATAAATGTAACAAGAAAGAACATAAATCATATGAATGTAAGTCTAAGATGGATCAACCAAAGAAGGAAACCTACATAGAAAAATACTGTCGTACATGCAAAATGAATGGGAACACAACTCTTGAATGCTAGGAAAAGAAAAGGAAAGCATGGAAGCCTAAAGATCAAGAAACTCCTTATCAACCAAAGAGAATCAGTATGTATGGGACTACAATACTTGGAGAAATTGTACAACATGTGGTAGATATGGTCACATTGTTGCAAACTGCATGAGAACATGGACCAAAAGGTCTAGAGGTTGGACAAACCCCAGAATGACATGCTTACACTGTCATAAAGTTTCTCATCTCAAGAAATGCTGCAGAGATAGAATGACAGAGACAAGCATATATCCCAATGAAAACACCATTGAAGATATCTGGAGGGCTAGAGAAAAAATATGGAGAAAAGCTTCAAGCAATGATGAAGCTAGACCAAGCAATACAAATGATGACACCCCATCTAATGGATTTGGTGAGATCACCACCCCACTTAAGCTAAACAAGTAAGTATGGAACTGCACTTCACCAAGTCATATTTTACATTAGTTCCATTATACAAATTGATAGGTAGTCAAAATTTGCATGAATAAAGATGCATGTTATGTTACTTGTTACAATTCTGTGAATACACTTGCGTTGGTAAAAACATACCAAAACTCATCAGTGAACATAAAGGATGAGCTTTCTACACTTACTGATAATTTTAGGTCAACACATAAAAAGGCTAAGTCGCTAATGTAACCAGACACCCATCGGTAAGAAAGCAAAGTTACAATATTGTCTTGAAACTACGCCGATATCCATTGGTGAAAGCAAAAATCTTAACTATCCTGAGTATCTTGTCAACACCAAGAATGTTATTTGAGAGTCTTCCTGACAAACTCCATCTTCATGACCCAACAAGTCATTGAGCATTTATGACAGACTTAGGGAAAATGTCTATAAATACTCGACAAAAGCAATTCATTTTTTACACTCGAATTGAGAAAATAGAGTAGAGAAAAAATAGAATGAAAAGAGAGCAGATAGAAAAGTGTCCTCGACTCAATCCAACACACTCCAAATAGATTACTCACAAGTTACATGGATCAAAGTAAGTACTGAGTAGACCGAACAACTCTGTTGTTATTTTTGAAAAAGCCCTAAATTTGAAACACAATGGAAACCACTTCAAGAACAGTAAAATTGAAGAATGATAAGAATAATGTCATTAAGTTGATCAAGAATAGCACTTGTGTGGAACCTAAATACAATATATTCTCAGAGATTACATCACAACCTAAAGATTGTGGCACATTTTCAAAAATTCCACCTAGGGTTTTGCTGATAGAAGATGTAAGGTCGTATATCCACTGTAAGATAGCTGAAATTGGTGATATGGAGAGAGATCAAGATTAAAAGAAGTTGTGTGATGATCAAGGGAACCTAAAGGAAGAACACAAACACTTACAAGTAAAAGGGATAACAAATGCCCTATATTTCCTAAGGTTTTTCAAAACTGACTGGATTAGGTTAGTTTTGAGAAGAATGCATGATCAGAAACTATGGTTGGATGAACCCAAGTAGATTACAAAGGATGTGCTACACGCTATAACTGGTTACCCTATTACCAACAAGCCAAAAGCACACAAGCATCCCTCTTGACCTGAAGTTGAGAAACACCAATGTTGTATGGGATAACAAAGGACTCAAGGTGAACACCATCACCAATGAGGAACTAAGGTTCAGAGCATGTGTCATAGGGTATAAGATCTTTCAAGCGAGAAAGATAAAAAACATAGCATCAACACCACTAAGCACAACTTACAATATTGTCAAAAAGGGAATACATATAAATCTATGTGAGATCCTACTAAAGCAACTTGATGAGAATATGACAACAATCGGGTTAGCCAAGACAAACACATGTAAGTTCAGTTCCCTTATCATGTGTATATTCTTTTACTTTCAAGAATACTTTCCTTCAGTTGGCAAAGTGAAGTGGGACACCACCAAGCCAGTCACATTACAAATAAATTACTATATCAAGTCACTAGGTGACAACTTTGATTCAGTGATGATTGAATACTTCCTTGATTTTAAGGAAAAGATGATGGAGATAGTGAGGATCCCTAAGAAATTGATTGAAAAACATAGAGATGAGATATTTTTTATGGTGGATATAGACTTTACTCACATTAAACCAATTGTACCAAGAATAGCTTGGTTACCACCTCTTGACTATGAGATAAACATAGATCAAGCAACAAATGCAATTGATGCATTGATGAATGAACCACTTGACAGTAAAAGACCAAGATTTGGAACTTATGAAGAGGCTAAGTCTAAGATAAAATTAGGCCTATTCATCAAGAAGGCTATCAACAAGAAGAACAAGATGGTAAATAATCTTGAAAAGATTCTATCAGTTAATGAGGAGGAGAAAGAACAAACATAGAAAACTGAGGAACAGGGTACCAT
The DNA here is from genome assembly GCA_018584345.1 of Thuja plicata. Taxonomy (NCBI): domain Eukaryota; kingdom Viridiplantae; phylum Streptophyta; class Pinopsida; order Cupressales; family Cupressaceae; genus Thuja; species Thuja plicata. The sequence goes on from MU224624.1 coordinate 423,712, forward strand.
CAGTGAAGAGCAACATGAGAAAGAATCATATTCTAAGGCCACTGAGTCTGATGCACCTCCACCTCCTACCAATAAACCAAAGACCACAATAGATCAGAGTACAAGGAGCCAAATAGAAAAAGATACTACACCTCTCAAGAAAGGTCAAGTGAGGACATATAAGAGGAAGCAGCAAATAGAGAAACAAACACCTACCAAAAGGAGGAAAAGACTGGTCACGACCAAAGCTGACATAGAAGATTCAAAAGAGGATGAGCCTAAAATAGAAAAGAAATTCTCAACACCCAGAACAATTGATGAAATTGCTGATTCAATTTCTACAATAGGTACCATGATCAATAGAAAAATCAGACAATAGACAAAACTGGAACCAGAGGACCAACATAAAATACAAGATGCAATAATCAGGGCAATGGTCAAGTTCAAATATGTACTAGTAGAATTTTTTGGCCAAATACCCAAAGAAATGGGTGACAAAATTTCACAACAATGGTCATATGCTTTGCACATAGAAAAGGAAGCAACGGAGAGGGTACTTGTCACACTCATGCCTCCCAAATCCAAAATGGAAGAGATCAAAGAAATGATGAAAAAGAACTCAAGTAAATTTGTGGCAAAGATAAGAGCTTACAAGGTGCTACAGGACAAATTTATAGAGCTGGATAGCATGACAGAAGAAAAATGGAGACAAATTCTTCATCTACCAGTAGAATCAACAAGTTGTGAGAACCAATTACTTCTCAATGATACACCTCATATAGAGGAGAAGGAAGATAAATCAAGTCCTAAGCACATTGATATGGATAATACTAAAGATATTGAGCCCATTGACTTAGATAAAGTCATAGATGATCTTGACATTCAAGATATCACTCACTATGATTCTGACAAGGATCCAAAGACGGATGATGATGTTATATTCATATCACTTAAGGATCAAGAAAAGAAACAAGCATTGAAGACACTAGGAAATAAAGACATGGATGTTGTTGATGAGACATGGCCAGAAACTTCAATCATTGACATAACATGATTGGACCCTTTAGAGAAAATCCAAAAAGATGAAGATGTCATTGTTCAACAAGCTCAAACTGATGAGAAGGACACAAATCAAGATAAAGAAAAGGTGAAAACATGGGATAATATTCTAGTACAGATAAAGGTCAAAAATCTACTAGAAGGAAATGAAGAATCTGCTATAGCAGATACAAGCATACTTGAAGACAAGGGTGATGCAGGACCAAAAGGTACAAATGAAGAACCCAAAAATACAACTGCAGAACAAGCTACTACTAATGATAAACAAGACAAGTCTACTGATCAGAATAAAGAAGGAGGAAAACAAGCAGAAGAAGAAAAGAAGAAGGAAAAGATTGAAGAAGCAAAGGCAAATGATTCTCAAACGCAAAGACAAGAAAATAATATCAAAATACCCAAGGTTAATGAAGAGACATCCTCACCAAACCAGTAGGTGAACCTTGAGCAGAAAGCACAAGAGGTTTCATCTACAAAGGCTTCATCGAGTGCCTGAGAGAAAACAAATGAACTAGCAATGGTAGTTCATACATCTACTTCTACCCAAATCTCAAGGAAGAAGAAGAGAAAGAACAAGAATCCAGTCACTCTAGATGAGATAATTGAGATTTCATTATGTGATTCTAGAACATTGGATCCTACTAAGTTGACAAAGTATGCTAGACTTTGTGAAAGGAAAGCCATGTAGGATAAGTTGAGAAAATCCACAAAGGAAGCAAAGGTACTTGATGTTGTAAGAGGAATCCTTCAACAAATTTTACCTGATACAGATGTTGATCAAACAGCTCTCATTCTTGATCAACTAGTGGTTCTCACCAACACCATCACATCTCAAAATATAGATGCTGAGAAGGCAATGGAAGCTAGACTTGAGAACAAATATGAATTCAAGTTAGCAGAGAAGATAAGCCAAGAAGTGGCACTGCAAAAGGTGAAGCTATCTTAATTGGTAAGCACATTGGAACCTATTATTTCATAATCTATAGCCTTAATTCAGAAATTGTGCACATTAGATCAACTCACAAAGGATTATACCGACAAGATAGCACAAATTGATGTTGATCTTCAAGATAGTGCACAAGGTCTAAAAAATAATGAAGATGCAATCAAATTGCACCAAGACCAGCTCAAGCAAGCTAGGAAGCTAAGACAAGATATATGGATTGTAGAAACAAAGTTTAGAGATGAGGTGAATGAGCTTCAAGCTCAACTCTTACCAACTCTCACATTACAGCAACATCATATGAAAGAGGCAAGAACACTCAATTCCACCCCAGAAATGTCTGTCCTAGACAACATTTATGATATGCATGCCAGAATTGAGCTAGAGCACATGGCATTAGAAATCCTCAAAGAAAAATGGGAGAAAATGATTGAAGATATCAAGAACACTCACTCCCACATTCTTGACACTCTGTAAGTTACACATTTTTGACAGCTTATAAGTTTTCCATTTTTGTCATGATTATCAAAAAAGGGGGAAATGATATGTACAACCAATCAGTAAAGGGGGAAATGAAAGGAGGAAATGATATGTACATTTATTAATTAGAAAGAGAAAATAAAAAAAGGGAAATGTATAGTACAAAGGCAAGTATACATGTACATATACTTATACTATACTGATGCATATAGTTAGGGGGGGTCATATAATGATAAGGATATACACATGGTGTACATACTAAACACTTTAGTATTATGCACATATCATTTTTTGATACTAATGTCATAGGGGGAGATTGAAGACATTATATTTTACCATTAGTATATGCAAGGAAAAACATGATAAACACCATCAGTTTATAATACACTGACAAAAAGGGCACAACACTACCCGATGCCAAGGTTACCAATACTTTCAAGTAAAAAGCATCCCGATGAACACTATTCAGTGTTATCCAATGACAAAAAGGACAAAGGAACCCGACGAGTAACCAATAGTGCAACCCAACGAAAACAGTCAAGAGTGGAACCTGAAAGATGAAGGGAATGCAATGATCAGTTCAAAGAAGGAACACCGACAAAATTTTAGTTCACATCGACGACCAAGAACCGACAGTCAGTTACATCCTGCAAAAACTGGATTTGACTTTCGACATCAAATAAATCACTGAAGTTTTATAATTAGCTTCTTGATTTGTTTTAAATCCATTACGTGAGGGAAAATCAATGTAATTATTATTTTTTTATTTGTTCAACTGATTTAAAACATGCAAACTAAAGCATTAAGGTCAAGTTGTATATCTTGGATCTAGAGTTCACATTGTAATGTGTGATTCTAAAATAGGTCAAATACTTGTATAAATAGATGCTCAATCTCTTATGAACATGTTGTTTGATGATGATTGTAGCCATTGAGAGCATCTAAGGATTGAAAAAAAGAATTCATGCAGAAGGACAAAAAATGATCAATTTAGTTTTCAAGAACAAAACCAAGGCTACCGACGAGTAGGAAAAGGTATTAATCAATCACTATAGGTGATATTCATATACTGTAAGCTTTAATGGATATGTGTTTAGAAATTATAGATTTCATACAGTCAGGTCATACATATCATACTCATTCTAACAAGTGTGGTACACTTAATAAATCCTTTCAAGGAAGGTGGACTTAACAGTCCTATTGTAAATCTCTTAACCGAGTGCACACTTAAAAGTGTTGCTAAAGCTCTTAACAAAGTAGATCCTAACAGGTCTCCACATCAATACTTCTAACAGGGTAGATCATCAAAAGTGATCAAATTGTAAGCCTTAACTGGCTCCCTTCCATTCTATAGATAGTGAATTTTTGTGGGTGTCATCCCCACCACAGTTTTTACTTCCTAATAGGAGTTTTATGCAATATCATATCTTGTGTTATGTGTCTATTACTTTCATGAATGTTTCTATGAATGTTGCATACAATTAATATCATGAATTAATATTACATGCATAAGAAAGAACATTAGATATGGTCGGTAATACAATAAAGATTGATTGCTAATGAAGAAAGGTGAAAAGTGTTAAAAGTTTTAGAGGTACTGATTCACCCCTCCCATCTCAATACTACTTCTCATTAATCCCAACAAACCATTATCATGATTATGATAATTTAATCTATTATTATGTGATCTAGACATGAAAGAATGTTCATTAGTTTTGATTGTGCCAAATTGAATTAACTTAGCCTCTTCTTGATTTAAAATTTGTTGAAAGATAGCATAAGTTAATTGAGATGCTAACAAAGGAAGAGCTACTTGAGAATGAATATTAGTGATAAATTTCTGAAATTGTCTATGATGACATGTAACTGATTGAATGCTTGAAGATGTTAAGTTGATGTTCATGCAAGACATTAAATCATTTAATGTATCATATTTTCATTGATGTCAACTTGATATAATTTGTATGGTCATGGACATACTGCAAAAGACTTTAAAGAACCAATCAATCAAAGGCTATGCTATCAGTAATGCATATAAGTCAAGTATTCACAAAGTGACTATATACACTGACAGAGTCTACACTGATGGTCAGAGTAAAAGAGAAAAGTCACAGTGTTACTTGATGAGAAAATGCACAACATTACCGATGAGCAAAGTCACAATGTTGCCCAGCAAGCAAAGCATAGTGTAACCCGACAGGCAGAATTACAGTGTTTCCCGACAGATGGAGTTCTCAAAGACAACTAAAGTCACACTGATGGAACAACTAGTTATCACCAATGACTATAGTAGTGTTGACCGATAGAACATAGAGTTCAGAAATGAAAAAATGCTTAGCTGTCAAGAGCTAAATATAGACTTAACTGATACTTATCATTTTTTTAATCATCAAGATAAAGCCGGAGATAAGTAATTGATTTAAATTTGATTTGTCTAGTTGGCAAGAAGATCTCAATGAGATAAAACTAGATTTTTTCTTTAAATCTAATTGGCGAGAATTGTGGATCACGCCAAGGATCAAGAAATCCAAGAAAAGGTGAAATCATGTCTATTTAAGAGACAACCTAATTCATTAAAAATTTGGGGGGAGAAGAAGAGAAAGGAGAAAAGAGGAAATATGCTAAAGAGATTCTGAAGGAGAAGAAAGTCTTCATTCAGATTTGATCAACAAGCTGAGGAAAGAACTAGATTCTGCAAACACTGACAAACAGTGAGAAAACATCATAGAGAAGAATAGTGTGGAGCAAAGGTATTGAATTGATTATAATGAACAGAGAGGTAATTCACTTACAATAGATCTAAAAATATACAATTCAAGTTATATGTGTAAACAAATCACTTTACTATTTCAATTTAACCATTGAAGCATCAAGTCTCTTAACCAAGTAGGACTTAATAGTCATCTATAATTGAGATACATCACAAGGAGTATCAAAAAGTTTGATAATACAAAGTAGCATTGGATATGCCCAATACCTATTGATAGGCCAAGTGAGTGTTTGATTAAGGATGGTAGCATTAGATGCCAGATACTAAGTGACAAACTATCTTTCTAAATCCTTTAACAAGGTCACACCTAACAGCATGTTTGTAATCTTTAATAGGGTTGGCTCTTAACCGAGCTCACTTTAGAAGAGTAAAAATTTGGGGTACCGGTCCCAGTGGTTTTTCCCTTAACAGGGTTTCTATGTTAAAAATCCATGTGTTATGTGTTTATGATTCATTTCTTTATTGTTTTGCATTTCACATAAGTTACTCTAGATTGATCAGTATACACTAGCTATTTACTATGCTTTGGTAAATAGAAAGACTACTTATCGGTAAACATACAGAAGAAGGATTTACAAAGCAATCTAACAAGTAGTAATTTGATATAATTATTTCAAGGCATTCATCTTGTAGGACAGAAGATAACTAGAGGCATAATTTGTGGTTGCAAGTTTTAAGGGTTGATTTAAGGATTAATTGTTGAGGCCATTGATTCACCCCCCCTCTCAGTTGTTACTAACAATTGGTATCAAAGCTTGTGTTCTTAGAAGGAAGGTTTCAAGACCTAAGATAAAGATCACAAGATGAATAGATGAGATGTGCCCAAGTTGAACACGGACATTTTTTCTTCATGACAAAGTAGAATGACTCCACTTATGAGGTGTTGGAAATGATGTTACTCAATACTTAGATACCGAATATGTGTTGCCCATAGGAGCACCCATAGTTGAAACAATGAGAGAGAAGCAAGAGCACAACTGCATGATGATAGAGCTTTCTTCCTCACTCTCTGATGCTGAATTTGAAGATGTCAAAACCTACAAAACTGCAAAGCAAATGTGGGACAAATTGATGCTTGTACATGGTGGTGATAAGAATGTTCTGAGAGTCAAGGCAGAAAGCCTTAGAGGAAAGTTTGATGATCTCAAAATGAAAGAATGTGAAAACATCACATAGTACAACACAAAAATCAAAGAGGTAGTCAATGCTATCCAAGGAGTTGGAGGTGTACTAGAAGAAGATACAGTGGTAAGTAAGATTCTAAGAACCTTACTGCCTACTTATGCTATTAGAGTATCTGCCATACAAGAAATGAGAATAGTAGAAAATAACAATGTTACTCTAGATAGTTTGATTGGAAGACTGATTTCATTTGAGATGAATAAATTTGATAATAGTGTCTTACCAAACATAGAGTCTGCATTTAAAACTTCTATGAGAATAAGTAAATCAAGTCATAAACACACTATGAGAAAAGATAGTGATAGTGAAAGTGAAGAAGAGGATGTTGATGAAATTGAAGCACTTATGGCTAGAAGAATGAAGAGATGCAAAGGTAAATTACAACTTGTTTGTTTTAATTGCAAAGAGATTGGACACTTTTCTGCAAGATGTCCTAATAGAAGAAAAGATGAAAAAATTAATGACCAATCATTTGAAAAGAAGTCAGACAAAGGTGATTACAGAAGCTACAGACAATCAAAAAGAAGAGATACCTGAGACTACAAGGAAAAAGGAAAGAAGACCAGTTACCTAGCTAAATGCAAAGATGAAGATACTGACACTGAATTTGATGAAGACATCGAGATAGTGTTTGGGGCAGTAAAAGATGATTCAAATGATGATGAATAAAGGTATGTAAAAAATGCACTCATATCTAAAGTTGGTAAAAATGATTTTTGGATCATAGATAGTGGCTGCACACACCATATCACCGGTGACAAGAAAATTTTTTAGACTTTTGAATACTATAATGGTGGTTCAGTAAGAATGGGTAATGATACACCTTGTCCAGTTGAAGGTAGAGGAACCATAATGTTGAAAAACCAGATAAAATGTGAAAATGCTTATTGGGTAAAAGGATTGAATTATAATCTATTGAGTGTTTCTCAGTTGAATAGTTCAGGTAACATAGTAGCATTTTAAAATAATAAGGCAAAGATCTTCAACAAATCAGGAAATCTAATTGGTACCGGTGAGCAAACAAAAGGTAACTTATTCTATCTGAATGATACTGACACCACTTGTTTGATGGATGCAAACAAAGACATATGGTTGTGGCACAAAAGATTGTTTCATGTGAGCTTTGACAACATGATAAAGATAAACAAAAGAGAAATGTAAGAGGCTTACCAATGATGACTAAGCCTGACAATATCATGTGCAAAAATGATAAAAAAGGTAAGATGACAAAGTCTAGTTTCAAAAGAAAAACCCATACATCTGATGCAATTCTAGAATTAGTCCATACTAATGTATGTAGACCAATGAGGACAAAGAGCTACTAGGGAGATAAGTATTTTATTCTCTTTGTTGATGACTTTTCTAGAATGATGACAGTTATGTTTCTAAGAGATAAATCAGAAGCATTCAAGATGTTTAAATGGTACAAAGCAATGGTTGAGAAACAAAGTGGTAAGGAATTAAAACACTTAAGATCAGATAGAGGAGGGGAATTCATTTTAGATGAATTCACTAACTTTTGCAATGAGAATGGTATCAAAAGACAGGTCTCTGCACCAAGAATACCACAACAAAATGGAATTGCTGAATGAAGGAAAAGATCCATTATTGATTTTGCAAGGACACTGATGATAGAGAAAGTCATCACCCAAATCTTCTGAAGGGAAGCTATTAGTACTGCTATTTACACATTGAATAGAGTACAATTGAATAAATACACCAAGAAGACACCCTATGAGCTTTGGTATGGTCACACACCCAATGTAAGTTACTTCAAGATCTTTGGTAGTCAATTTTATATCTTAAAATATGATAGAAATGGAAAGCTTGACTACAAAAGTGATAAAGGAATATTTCTAGGGTATTCCACCAAAAGCAAGGCTTATAAATGTCTCAATAAAGCCTCTAACAAAATTATTGAAAGTTCAAATGTAAAGATAGATGAATTTGCAGAGAAGAATGAAAAGGAAAGCATAAAAGAAACAGAGGACTACATCAGGTTTGTTTACAATTAAGAACCTAACACTCTACCCGACCAACAATGTAGAGCTCCTGAGCAATAGATCATTGCATCCAAGCATCAGGCTAAAAATACCAACAATTAGGATATTTCTCAAGATGATGTACCAAATGATGGAGAATAGAATGAAGGATACAATGATGATCAAGATGATAGACAAAGATTTGAACCTATACTTGCAAGATATGTTAGAAGGAACCATCCATATAACCAGATCATAGGAGATGAGAAGGCTATTATGAGAACCATAAGTAAGTCTTTAAACACAAGATGTCTTATTTGTGATTTTGAGCCAAAATATGTCAATGCTGCACTTGATAATGATGAATGGATAAGTGCAATGAATGACGAAATTGAGAAGATAGAGAAAAAAAAGACATGGAAACTTGTACCGAGACCAGATGAAAAGAATGTCATTGGTACAAAATGGATATTCAGGATTAAACTGAATGAGAATGGAGAAGTCACCAGAAACAAAGAAAGACTAGTATGCAAGGGGTATGCACAAGAAGAAGGGATTATATATGGAGAGACCTTTGCACTTGTTGCTAGGCTAGAGGGAGTGAGAATATTACTTGCTTATGCTGCATATAAAGGATTCAAGGTATACAAAATGGATGTCATGTCTGCATTCCTAAATGGAATACTTGAGGAAGAGGTATACATTGAGCAGCCAAAAGGGTTTGTTGATCCAGACAAGAGGAACATGGTATGAAGATGACACAAAGCCTTGTATGGATTGAAACAAGCACCAAGAGCCTGGTATGAAAGAATTCATTCCTATCTCATAAGTATTGGATTTGTAAGGACTAGTGAAAAAAGTAATCTTTATTTGAAGGAAGACACTGATGCTAACATTTTGATTTCTAAAATATTTGTTGATGACATCATATTTGAAGGCAATGATATGCTATGCAAATCATTTGCAAATGAAATGAAAAAATAATTTGAGATGTCTATGTTTGGAGAGATCAGTTCTTTCTTGGTCTGCAGATCATGCAACAAGATGAAGGTATTTTCATTACACAATCCAAGTACGTCAAGGAGGTACTAAAAATATTCAAGATGGAAGAATCCAAGCCAGTTGGAACACCGATGGAAACTAGATGTAAGCTAACAAAGGAGGACAAGTCAACAAAGGTAAATCAAACTTTGAATAGACCAATGATTGGAAAACTCATGTATGTTGTAGATACTAGACCAGATATTGCACATGTAGTAGGAATAGTTGCAATATTTTATGCTAATCCCAGGGAATCACATATGACTGCTATGAAAAGAATCCTAAGATATCTAAAGAATACTGAGGAATATGGATTATGGTATAGAAGAGAAGGCAAATTTGAACTTAAGGTCTTTATTGATGCTGATTGGGATGGAAACATTGATGATTGGAAGAGCACAACTGGAGGAGCATTCTTTATAGATGATAGACTTATCACATGGATCAGCAAGAAGCAAGGATGCATCTCTTAGTCTACTACAGAAGCAAAATATGTTGCTGCTGCTACAAACTACTCAAATATTGCATGGATAAAACACTTTCTAGAAGGTATGCATAGGAAAATTCTTGAACAAGTAATTATCTATTATGATAATACCAGTGCAATAAACATTTCCAAGAATCTAGTCATGCATGCTAAAATAAAGCATATTGTCATCAAGTATCATTATTTGAGAGAAAAAAGTTCAAGAAAAGGAGGTGATACTTGAGTATGTGCAATCAAAGGAACAATTAGCTAATACCTTCACCAAGCCACTGCCCAAGGATGAATTTGAGTACTTGAGGAAGAGACTAGGGGTCAGACCCTTGTCTACTAGTCATTAAGATGACTAGAAGACTGCATCAACCTACATATTATCATAATATCAATCATGTTGATGTAAGCAGAGAAATGGAATTCAAAGGTACATCTATACACAACAAGGTATATATCTACACCGAGCACCAGAGATATTACCCACGGATTGGGAAATTCAAGGAATATATTATAGATAGAAGGATCCATTTGGCATTACTGTCAAAAAAATTTGTTTGGCATTATTGTCAAAGGGAGAGAAATATCTCATTATCATACAGATAAAGGGAGAGATGTAATAAAAAAGGGAGAATACATACAAAGGAAGAGAACAATCAAAGGAAAAGAATTTGACACAAGGAGAGAACACATCACATCAGAGAAAGAAAGATTCTACATCTATCTAGTGAAGGGATTGAAGATAGAAAGAAAGCTGCATGAAACAAATCTAAGCTAATTGAGCTTATCGAAAGCCAAACATTTGTAATAGTTACATTATGAAAGCTTGATGAAACTATATATTTCCTATTGTATTAGTAATAGTATAGTATGATAATGTAGTATGTTGCCATCAATTCCAAAGGGAGAGATTGATGACATGCAACTGATTGAATGTTTGAAGATGTTAAGTTGATGTTCATGCAAGGCATTAAATTAGTTAATGCATTATATTGTCATTGATGTCAACTTGATATAATCAGTATGCGATGGACATACTACCAAAGACTTCAAAGAGCTAATGAATCAAAGGCTATGCTATCAGTAATACATATAAGTCAAGTATTCACAAAGTCACTGTATACATTGATGGATTGCATACTGACGGTCAGAGTAAAAGAGAAAAGTCATAGTGTTACCTGATGAGAAAATGCACAACATTACCGATGAGAAAAGTCACAGTGTTGTCTGATGAGAAAAGCATAGTGTAACCTAGCGGACATAATTACAGTGTTACCCAAAGGACGGAGTTCCTAAAGACAACTAAAGTCACACCGAAGGAATAGTTAGTGATCACTGATGACTAACTATAGTGTTGACTGATAGAATAGAGAGTTCATAAATGACAAAATGCTTAGCTATCAAGAGCTAAATGTAGACTTAACTGATACTTATCATTGTTTTAATCATCAAGATAAAGCCAGAGATAAGTAATTGATTTAAAGTTGATTTGTCCAGTTGGCAAGAAGATCTCAACGAGATAAAATTAGAGTTTTTCTTTAAATCTAATTGGCGAGTATTGTGGATCATGCCAAGAAACAAGAAAGCCAAGAAAAGGTGACATCATGTCTATTTAATAAACAACCTAATTCATTATGAATTTGGGGGGAGAAGAAGAGAAAGAATAAAAGAGGAAAGATGCTAAAGAGATTCTGAAGGAGAAGAAATTCTTAATTCAGATTTGATCAACAAGCTGAGGAAAGAGCTAGATTCTCCAGACACCAATGAATAGTGAGACAACATCATAGAGAAAAAAAGTGTTGGAGCAAAGGTATTGAATTGATTATAATGATCAGAGAGGTAATGGACTTACAATAAATCTGAAAATCTTCAATTCAAGTTATATGTGTGAACATATCACTTTACTATTTTAGTTTAACCATTGAAGCATCAAGTCTCTTAACTGATTAGGACTTAACAGTCTTCTATAATTGAGATACAAAGTAGCATTGAATATGCCTGATACCTATTGACAAGCCAAGTGAGTGTTTGATCAAGGATGGTAGCATTAGATGCTAGATACAAAGTGACAAACTATCTTTCTAAATCCTCTAACAAGGTCACACCTAACAGTGTGTTTGTAACCTTTAACAGGGTTGGCTCTTAACCGAGCTCACTTCAGAAGAGTGAAAATTTGGGGTACCGGTCCCAGTGGTTTTTCCCTTAATAGGATTTCCACGTTAAAAATCCATGTGTTATGTGTTTATGATTCATTTCTTTATTGTTTTTCATTTCACATAAGTTACTCTGGATTGATCGGTATACACTAGCTATTTATTGTGTTTTGGTAAATAGAAAGACTGCTTATCGGTAAACATACAGAAGAAGGATTTACAAAGCAATTTGACAAGTAGTAATTTGATATAAGTATTTCAAGGCATTCATCGTGTAGGACAAAAGATGACTAGAGGCATAATTTGTGGTTATAAGTTTTAAGGGTTGATTTAAGGATTAATTGTTGAGGCCACTGATTCACCCCCCCCCCCCCCCCTCTCAGTTATTACTAATAGTCTAGGAAGGCATTTTTTTAAAATGATATGATTTAACTGAATTTCAGATAAAGTAACTCCTAAACCAATTAATTGACTTCAAAATGAATCAAAATTAAGTAAAAATTCATCCATGGTTTTGAAATCCTCCAATTGATCTTGGAGTTGAATCTTTCGAGATTCATTTGCATTGTCGAAAGTGTTTTTTAGAATCTTCCATGTTGCATGTGCTTTAGTACAATGGGAAATTAATACATATACATCAAGATGTAAAGAGATTCCTATAAGGCCTAAAGCCTTTCCATTTTTAGTGAGCCAAGCATCAATGTCTTCCTTAGAAGCAATAGTGGCGAGAACACAAGCCGCACTGGTCGCAATATCAAGAATATGTTTAAAGCAAAAAATAAGGGTTATATGAGTCTTCCAAGCGTGATAAATGGAATTTGTTAATTTAATCTCAGGAATTAACATCAACATAATGAATAGAAATGAACTGGATTACAAGTTGAAGAATATAGTAATGAAGCTAAAAAACCTATTTGGTGAATAGGAAACACGATATAGCAAGAATTTTAAAAATAAAAAAAACTTTAAATTTTTTTCTAAATTGATGAAACAAAATTTTAGAGAAATTAAATAATGAATTAGCTGAAGAATTAAGTTTATATAAAAAAATTGGAAATGGGTTCCAGAAGAAATTGAGAAATATTAAGAGAAATAAAATGTATAACTGTTTAACTTTTTTGTTAAAAAATTTTAGAATTAAATTTAATGATTAAACTTTATAATTAAAAAGATAGACAAATATGAAAACTAAAATGATAAACCCTGAAAAAAAATATCAGAAGAGGGAAATAATAATTAGTTGCAACAATTTAAAAAAAAAAAAAAAAAGAATCTAAGACATTTAGAACCTTGCAATACACAAAAATTAAAACCTGCAACAAATAAATAATGATTAACCTGCACAGTTAAAGAAAATTTAAAATGATAACCTGCAACCAAAAAGGTAAGTAACATGCAAGGAAAAGGAATAAAATATTTGAAACAATAATAATAAAGAATAACCTCAGAGATGGTAGAATGAAACGCTTAGACAGAACCAAAAGATAGAGTGCCGCAAACTGTTAAATGTGTAGGAAGATGAGAATGGAAAAAGAAGTTGATGCGTAGGTAGAGGAGGCAGGAGACAAATCACTAAGAGAAAGCTCCGCACGAGGAGAGGGAGGGGTGAAATGTGTGGGTTTTATGTTAGAAGAAGCTAATGAAAGATGAAGGCAATGAATAAGGGAAGGTGGGTGAGGTAGCACCAAGGAAACCAAAGCTAATCTGCAGCGAGGGGAGAAAAGATAAGACTGCAAGGGAACGCGATGGAGAGGCTACAAAAAAAGAACAAGGTTGAACAAAGAAAAAACTCACATGAATGATGCACAAGGAGAGAAACCAAAAAAATTTTAAATGTAAAATATGCTACGCAAGAAGGGCACCAAGAAATTTTTAGATAGCATAAACGAAGGTAGAAGGTGCAAAGGAGAAGGTGCACACAAGAGGAAGGAGACAAGGATAAAAAATCTCCTATGCAAACAACAAACAAAAAACATAAACAACATACAAGGGTGTGCAAGGAGGATAGGAATATGAAAATGATAGAGTGTTGCAGAGAAAGGTAGAAAAAGGAAGAGAAATGTTGGGAAAGACAGAAATATAACTGACGAATAGATGAGTAAAATATATCCTGCAAAAGACGTTAGAAAGATAAATTTAAGAGAATAAAATACATAGATATATGGAAATAATAGAGATGAGCTTGCACAAATATGAGAATAAAATATTTAAACAATAGATTAACTTAGATTTAATTTAAATCTTGCATTAAAAGTTAGAGAATTAGAATATGATAACCCTTGTGATTGCTTGATAGAGAGAAAAACCAGAAAAAAAGAAACTAGGTTTGACGGTAAACCGTCCAAACCCAAAAAAAATTCAAAAATAAAACCCACAAAAAAAGTTAGATCATGAAAACCTGCAAACACTCAAACAAGAATTATTATCTCTTATACCATGTTATAAATATTAAGAAAACAAATAGAGATTAGGAAACATGAAATAATCCAAGAGAGATTTTCAAGAAGAATGATTTTACCATAACTGAGTGAAAGAAGGAAATTCAAGAACTTTCACCAAAAAACACCAAGAAGCTCAAGATCAACACCAAGACAATGTTTTTGAAAGGGGAAAACTAAGAAAAACCCTTTGTGCATAAAATATGAATGAGGCAAGAAGCCAAGAGAGAGAAAGAGAGCTTGAGCAATAGCTCATTACAATATTGAAAGAATGGGAATGAGAGAAGAGATAATAAATCTAACTTGTGAGAAACAACATAGAACCATGTGAAAACCCCTTAAGAAGTGTGTGAGAACCATCTCTTAAGTAGAGATTAGTGGAGGAGTTTGCATGTAACTCCCATACTCTATGAGTGCCACATTCACATTTGGTGTGTGCCATGTGTGAGAATCCTCATAAGGAGGAATATCTAATTTCCTTATTAAAGGAATTATTAATATGATACATGACCTTGGTATATCTTTTAAATATAAAATACCAAGGAAATATTAATTCTAACAATAATTCATAATGATGAACATGGTGTTAATATCTTGCATAGTATCTCTCATCTCATTGATAACAATGTCAAGCCTATTAGAGATTGTTCCTAAGTGATATGTTTCACTCCACCTACCACGAGTGTTGACACATTCAATCCTATTTCTACCTCCATTCCTAGTGTTTCCACTTATGCTACACCTATAATAACCACTTCCATTCAAAACCTCAATCCTATACATGTTAGCTTTCCTAATCCTATTGTTTTCACTATTCCTTCAAGTGTTCTATGTGCCTCTTTACCTTCATTGATGCCCAATTTTAATAGTGTTCCTTTTTCATATTCTACCATTCCTTCCATTTCTCATAATGGTCCCAATATTTTACAGATGTCTCCTTCCACTCTTTCTATTGATTCTATTATTAGTAGCTTGGCTCAAGCAGTGTCTTCCTTGCAACAATACATTTCTTCCATGACTTCATCCAAGTTCAACATTCTTTCTTGTGACAATATTTCTATTCCTTTATCCTTGGACATCATCCATTATGTTATCCCTCAATACATGTAAATTCCCCACCTAGATACTTACAATGGTAAAGATAATCCTTTGACCCATGTCAAAATATTTCAAATATTGTGTAGTAATTTATCTCATGATCATAGGTTCTTGGATAAATTATTTACTAAAACCTTTGGAGATAAATCCTTGCAATGGTATTGTTCTTTGCCACCTTATTCTATTGAATATTTTCAAAAGCTTGTTAATGGTTTCATTTAACCATTTCAAAAAAATATTGGTCCTAAGATTTCTTTGACTGATTTAATGCATTGTAAACAAGGTGTTAAAGAAAAAGTGATTGATTTTATTGATAGATTTAAGAATTTTCATGCTTGTATTTATTATCTCGTGCCTGATATTGACGTGCAATATATTTTCATTTCTAATTTACAGAAATACATTAGAGATAAGATTCTACATTTTGAATTGTCCTCTTTTACTCGTTTGTGTGCAATGCTTCATAATTATCACCTTCAAGTGAGTCAGTTTGAGAGAACCACTCCATTGGCTACAATTGATAAGAGTGATGTCACATCCAAGTCCCATAACAAGTTTCATAAAACCAAGAAGTTCAATAAGATCAATAATTTATGCAACAATGTTGATGAGAAAGTGGAAAAAACATCCAAAGTTGTGGCTCCTCTATCATATATTTTTTACCTCATAATTTTACACAACTTTTTGAATCTTTTCATAATGTGATGTTGAAATTGATTAATGCTAAAGTCTTAGCTCTTCCTCCTATCAACCCGATTGACACATCCAAATATTTTCCTAAATCCTTTGATCACAAATATGTTTTTTAATAGCATCATTAACCTAGCCATGATACTGAGAAGTGTTTCCATTTTAATTTTTTTAGTCAAGACCTCGTTGATTCTAATACCATAACTTTTGAAGGTGTTTAATCAAGGAAACAAATTGTTAGAATTTGTAATATTTCCTTGGTGTATTTATAAACCAAGGTTAGACTATTAATCTTTGTTGTAATATATTAGGATATAAGCCAAGGTATCGTAATATACTTCCTTTTTGTCTTCTTTCCACTACATTCTATTTCGTCCTCTAGTGGAATATGTGAGGAAAAATATTTATTGTAATTTGTAAATTAGTTTATTCCTCCTTAAGAAGAATCTCACACTTGGCCCTCACACACTTATGAATGGTGGCATTCATAGACTTGGGAGTTACATTCTAACTCCTCTCTCTCATCTCTATTTAAGAGATGACCCTCCTCTCTCATTTAAGATGAGGTTTCTTCCTCTTCTCAATTATTGTATGAGCAATTCGCTCTCTCTCTCTCTCTCTCTCTCTCTCTCTCTCTCTCCTCTTCTTAGGCTTTTCATGCCTCATTCATAATGTCACAAGGGGTTTTCTTTGCTTTCCCCTTTCAAATATCTTTCCTTCTTGTGTTGAATCTTGGAGCTTTCTCTCTCCTTGTTTATGGTAATATTTCTTTTATGCATTCACTCACTTAGATTCTTTCCTGGTATCGTTCATTTTTACATATTTCTTTTTCATTTCTATCACAAATCCATAGTTCCTTCTAGTCAAAAAATGAAAATCTATACCAATCCTCTTCCTTCTCATTCAACTTATACCATTGAGTCTATACAATCCTTACTTTTTTCTTCAAATCATGTTGTTGAATATGATGATAAGTGTACTAAAGCCAAAAATGTTCTCAATCTTATTGATCAATTCAAACCCAAGACTAATCCTGAACATGATCTTTGCATTAACTTTGATCCTAGTGACATAATTAAAACATCTGATGGTCCTCTTTACATTATTGCAAATTTTAATGGTCTCTTCTCATGGTGTCCTTATTGACCCTGCTTGCATGGTGAATGTGATAGCTGAAAAACATTTTTACACTAGACAATTGCAATGTGATTTCTATGAAAAATCCGATGTGATGATCCAAAATTATAATGGTTTCACTTATCCTACCCATGGTTCTATCACTTTCCCTATATAAGTGGGTGGTAAAACTCTAGATGTCACCTTTTTTGTCATCCCAAGTTTCGACTAGTTTCAAGTTAGGCTTCATCTTCCTTTGATTACCTCCATGAAAGTCGTAGTCTCTCCTATCCATAAGTATTTCAAGTTTCCCCATAAACCATAAATTGTCAATATTAACCATAGTCTTTACTAGAATTTCATGCCACAAGATTCCTTTGAGCTTGAATTATTTTGGCCTTCTATGGCTCAAAAAAATCAACCTTGCAAAGATAATCTCTTTTGATCATATCATAAATAAAAAATCAGAAATATTTGTGAACTTATAAATCCTAGGGATATTCTATCTCCTTGTCCTAGACCTGAAATTCTTCCTACGCCTCCTACACCTCATATATATGATTCTATTCCACCTCCTATATATTATGAATGTTTTTCCAATGTTATCTCTCAATATATTGTGGTTCCTTCTTTTCTTCCTCCTAAAGAAGAAAAGGGCCAGATGTTGATTGATCCTTAACCAAACCAAATTTCAAGATAAATCAAATGTAATTGTTGTGCTCATGACCCATCGTAAAAATTGTAATAGAGCCCATGGAAATGCTTCCCAAAACCTTTATTTTCCTAAAACACCTACTGATGCTTTAATTCCCTTTGATCAACCTATGCATAGACCAATGGAGGAAGTTAATTTGAAATAGATGAAATTGAACAAACATGATAATTCTATTCATAGCTTGGATTATGTTACAATTAATTTGGATAAACAATATACTCTTGATGATGATGCTTTAAATGTTAATAATTAAACTAATGATGATATTTATGCTAGTGATTATGATGACTTGTATGAACTTATTAATGTTAATCATGATTTACCAGCTAGATTTCCAAAACAATTATCATTTTAGTCCTAGTGACAAACAAAGTGACCTATCTTCACAACATGGTCCTTGTTTGAAATTTCCTATTGTTCCATCTACTGTGATGGATGTCTCTCCTCTTTCATGTTTCCAACCTTCCCTAAACACTATAGATTGAGATGGGGTAAGGCGATATTCTTGACTAGATCCTCTCATGTAGTAGATTCTTTGTGTTTTCTTTTTGTAATGTGCCTCCCTCATGATGTGTTTCTTGTTACATATTTTGTTTAGATTTCTTCAGATGATCCTTCTTTCTTTGTTGGTGCAAGGTGATAAAGGAATAAATTTTTTGAGACATTCCTCTATTTTTATCTAATTTATTCTATATATTATTACATGTTATTTCATGCATGTGCCACTATTTATCAATGTGCCTTTGTGTTGTCTGATTAGGAATGATGTAAAACAATAGTTACCTATTATTTTTGGTCTTTGTAATGGCGACCTAAAAAGAATATTCTTTGTGACTCTTACATGCTCTTCTTCTAGTTCTACTACCTCTAGGGGATGGTTAAAATATCATATTAATGATCATGCTGACCCCTGAGTTAGTAGATCCCTTCATGTTCCTTTGTCATATGTTTCATTCCCTTTTCGTGCCCTTTCTTGGTAGAATCTCATGGTGGAAACTTTTTCTTGTGGGTGCATATATGCTCTATTAAAGTTATTTCTCCCATTAAGGAATTTGTAATATCTTTAATGTAGGATATTACACTCCACTCCTTGTTTAAAATTTTGTACACACACACACATAATGATTCAATACAATCTTTCTTGTAAATGGTTAAGAAGAAAATTATTTCCTTGTTTTGATCTTTTCATTAGATCCCTTAATGGAGAAAATTTCTTCCTTAAGGATTGATCTTCTTGTTGGTCCAGTGAGAGGGGGGGTGAATCACAAAAAATCAAACTTCAATACTTAAAAATTAGCTCACTGATTCACTCAGTAGAACAAAATACACTAATAACTGACTCACCAAACAACTAACTAACTTAAAAACAATACATATCTATATAGTCATAAAATGGAATTACTTCCATTGTCAATTGGTTTATCCTTATGAGTAAGTGGTTTGGGGTCATGTCAAGCACCTTGAATTGGTCTCTGACTTAGATCTTGCTTTCCCCCCATGTTCTACCCCATTTCCCACTTTTCTCTAGCCTATTTCTGGCATCCTAAACTGCAAAACTGAGATTTTTGGCCTCAGGGTCAAAGTTGACCTTTCTGGGTCAAGGTCAACCTCAAACTTAACCTAGGTCAAGGTCGAACTTGACCTTGACCTAGGTTAGAATTGATGTTGATTCTAACCCAAGGTCAATATTTCAAGTTTTTGGGGTTTCCGGATGTCGGGCTTCGGAAAAGTTTAATTCCCACTTCTGGGTTGGCTGCTTTGGGTTCTGAAATGATGAATATTAAAATTATATTTAATATAGGTCCACTTCTAGGGATACAGGTATAATTGGAATTTAATTCTCCTATGTAGGCTTCTCTAGAAGATTGTTCCCTAGATTCATATATAAGGAAGCTTTCTCCTCTCATTTTCTCTAACCATCTAAGACTTGAAAAAGACAACTCTATGCATGATCCATTGAAGCAAGCATCTACTATGAAGAATTCAAATATTCAAAGACATTCAAGTACTCAATTAATCAAGGAGATCCATTGGTAGCCATTGAAGGATTCAAGCTCTATGGATCCCTCTTGTTGAAGATTCTTCCATCCACATTCCTCCAAGCCTCTTCCTATTCCAAGATCCATTCAAGATTGGTGTTGAAGATCTACAAGAAATTGATTTGAGACATCCTACATTCTACATTCTACATTCTACATCCATTTGATGCATACATACTTGTGGATCCAAGGATTCAAATCCACCATGAGGATTTCTATACAAGAAAGGTGAATTTTTTCATTTACTTTGTTTTACTAATGCAATTTCAATTACATTTTAAGGTTATTTCCAAAACTAGGGTTTTACCAAGGAAAACCCCTCCCCCCAAAAAACAAACCATTTTTCTTGTAGGGATAGGTTCAGAACAATGAATTGGAGTGTAGATATGGATACCCTTTTCAATGAACTATAAGGATCAGGAAACATATTTTCTGTCAGAGATTTTGGGTCAGAATCGACATTCTATTCTAGGTCAGCATCAAAGATTCTGGGTCAAAATCAGAAATTTTGGGTCAAAGGTGACATTCATTTATGGGTCAGAATCAGAAATTTTGGGTAAAAGGTGACATTCACTTTAGGGTCAAAATTGGAACTGAGCCAGATCGGAAAAAGATTTATGGGTTTTCTTTGTCTCTGGGTTTATGTTCCAGATCTAGTTGCACATTTTCCAGAAACTCAATGTAGACACCCAAAAATAGTATTCTTCAGATTTGTAGCATTTTTAGGTTAGTACTTGTCTTCATTTCATTTCAATTATAGTTTTTAATCTTCCTAAATCTATTACACACTCTCTTTCGTAAAACAGGAGTTAAGGTTTTTCTCTTTATCCCCATCCTTAATAGGTTGATTCATTTATGCATTTGATCATTTCTTTAGGGTTAATCAATTTGGATCTCCCCTTTATGAAATTTTGGATTAAGAGGACAATCTTACCTTCTTCATTATTCCAACCCATTCCCATCAACCCACATTTTCTTACATTCTCACACATTACATAGTTTTACACCTTTACATTTTGGTGAACCCGCGATAGACAACTCTTTCATTTTTGGTGTTAGATTTACATTTTTATGTTAGATCTTGCATGCACATTAGACTAGCTTTCTTTTATGTTCTTTCATTTACATTTCAAAAATTAAAAATCAAAATCTTGTGTTTCATAAATTAGTTCATTTGCATTGCATTGGTGTATGAGCTTTACTACTTCTAGTCCTACTTATAGTATCCTAGTTAGAAGAAGCCATAGACTTATGGGTTCCTTTGATCCTGAGTCTTCCTCTCCTTTTGTTAGGATCCTGGATGAAAATTTGACTACTCATGATTCCAATCCTTCTGTGGAGCATAACTCTTCTCACTCATCTCATGATGAGGATGATTCCTTAAGATTTCCTCCTGAACAAGTCCAAAAACTTTCAACCGAACATGATAAAATGGTGAATTGGCTAATTCAAGAAAACCATAATCAAGATTCCATCCAAGCTATAGAGGCTCTTAATAAATTCCTTCGTGATAGTGATCAAGGTGCTAATCTCTTGTGTGGTATCACTCATCTTGTGCATTTGAATGTTAAACCTTTTGCTCAAGAGGCTCAAGATCTAGGATTCACTCATCCTGTCACTAGTTAGGAACCTTCTTCCATTCCTTTACCTAGAATTCCTACTTACACTCATCCTTTAATAACTACATCTCTTCCAATTTCATCTATTCTTGTGAGTGTTCCACCAGTGTCTCTACCTACATCACAACCTTCTTACCATAGTGTTACTTTTACATATTCTAATCCTCTTCCAACTATGGTTCCAAGTGTTCCACCAGTTGTGTCTTCCATTCCTGCCACTTCCTACACTTTTCCTAGTGTTCCTAATATTTCTATGCCACCTATTTATTCTAATGATTCCACAATAATTAGTTTGGCTCAAACTATGTCATCTTTACAACAACAACTTGCATCCTTCACCGAATCCAAGTTTAGCATTCCCACATGTGACATGGGTAGTCTTTTATTCTTAGACATTATTTGTGCTACTATCCCTCAGAAATCTGATATGCCTCATCATGAGAATTACAATGGTAAAGGAGATCTTGTTAGCCACGTTAAAACATTTCAAATCCTTTATAGTGATTATGTTCATAACCATAGGATTTTAGCTAAGTTGTTTGCTAGAACTTTTTGTGATAAGGCCTTGCCATGGTATTTTTCTTTACCTCCTTATTCTATTGATTCTTTTCCTAAACTTGCCAATACCTTTATCCAACAATTTCAAAATAGCATTGGTCTGCAAATTTCCTTAACTGATTTAATGGATTGTAAACAAAACACTAAGGAAAAATTGAATGATTTTATTGGTTGATTTAAGGATTTGTATGCTCAGATTTCTTATCTTGTTCCTGATATTGATATTCAACATATGTTTATTTCAAATTTACAAAAGGATATTAGAGATAAGATTCTTCTTACTAAATTTTCCTCTTTTCAACAACTTTGTGTAGCACTTCATCATTATCAATTACATGTGAGTCAATTTGAGAGCAACACTCCAATGGATCCTATTTGAGTTGATAAGAGTGATGCCACTCCTAATCCTAATAAGTTTCAAGAACCTAACAACGATGTCAAGATAAATAAATAGAAGAATGCAATTGTTGATTAAGTTGTTGCATCCAACAATGCCACTTCTGCATCCACTACTTTTTGTATGAATCATACGTTTACTCCTCTCTCTGAATCTTTACATTCTATTTTGAGTAGGTTGTTAAGTTCTAATATTATTACCTTGCCTCCTATTTGACCTCTTCTCCCTACTATGATGATATCAAAATCCTTTGATTCTAAAGATTTTTGTCAATATCATCGACATAATGGCCATGATACTGAAAAATGTTATTCTCTAAAGAATAAGGTTCAAGACTTAATTGATTCTAATGCTTTATCTATTGATAATTTTGATGGTAGTGGGAAAAAATCTATCTCTCCTCCTAATCAAGACCTTCAAATTTATGCAATTCCTTTACCTACACATGATACTAATACCATCTCTCAACCATATTATATGGATATTGTTTATGATTCAAAGATGGATGATCTCAATCACATTGTTAATCATGTGGAGTGCATTGTTTCATCTCAACCTACTGTTCAAGATCCTTCGTCTCCACTTCAACTTCAAGTTCCACCTAAAACCTAGAAACAAACTTAGGATAAATGACCTAGGGAACTCTCAATTACCTTTGATGATTTAGAGGCTGTTAAGGCTCCCGATGGTCCCCTTTATATTTATGCTATTATTGCTAAGATACCTACATGTGGTTGTCTTGTTGATCCCACATCTTTAATAAATGTCATTACTAAAGAAAACCTTTTTATGAAAAACCTACAACTTGATTGTTATGATACATCTAATGCATGGATCCAAACTTGTAATGGTTTCCTCTATCATTCACTTGGTTCTATTAACTTTCATGTTGAACTTTGTGGTAAAGTTGTAGATACTACCTTCATTTTCATTTCTACTTCTGATCAATTTCAAGTCAAATTTGGTTTGCCTTGGTTAATTACTATGCATATTGTTGCTTCTCCTATTCATAAGTGTATTAAGTTCATTCATAATGGAGAAGTGAAAATGATTAATCATAATTTGTATCAACCTTCTAGGCCTAGAAATTGTGCTACTCTTGATTTCTTTTGGCCTTCATTACCTAATTCATGTCCTCCTCACCCTAATAACCTTTTTCATTCATATCAAGCCTATAAACATCGCAAGATTGTCAAGTTAAGCATGCCTCAAATAGATCTTAACCATGGTCTTTAGCCCACTCCTTCTATACCTCCTTTATCCATTACTGCTAGCTCTATTACTCAACCTCCCAGTGTCACTTCTCAGCCTACTGAGAATCCTCCTCTTGGGCCTGTGAAGGAACCAATTGTCATTCCTCCTAGTTCTCAACATGTATCAAACAAAGAAAAATGTAACAAATCTGCTAATGAGCATCGTACGGAGCATAGGGCTAATGCTAGGGCCCATGCCTCTATTCTTCAAAATTCTTTACCTTCTTTAGACCAACCTATGCCTGATGTGTTGGAGGAAGTTAATGTTCATAATGATGTTAAGATGAATGATTATGATGATTCTATTCACATGTTAGATCCTATTTTAATTAATCTTGTTAAGGAGGATACTCTTGATGATCCTATTGATCCTAGTGATTAATATGAGACCATTGATCTTGATATTGATTTACCTCATACGCTTTCAACTTAATTGATAATTACACCTAGTATCAAACATTGCGGTTCTCAAGAGGATCCTTGTTTGGAACTAGCTATTATTCCTACTATATTGGATATAGTCCCTCTTGTGAGTTTCCTAGCTTCCCTAAATAATATAAACCAAGATAGGGAGAGCAGGTGATGCGCTTGATTGGCTTGTCCTTCATGGTATCCCTTTTTGTGTTTGCCTTCTATATTGTTCTTCTCCCATAATGTGTTTGCTAAATGTTTTTTCGATTCTTTTATATGACCCTTGTTACTTTGTTGGTGCAAGGTGATAAAGGAATCAAACTTGTTTTACAATTCCTCTTTATGATATTTACTCTTCTATATGTTGTTTTCATGTTATTTTATACTTGTGCTATTGTTTGTAAATGTTTTTCTTGTGTAGTCTACTTGGATCTGCGACATGGAAGCACTGATTCTTTTTGGTCTTCATGTTGTGGTCTGAAAAGACTCTTCTTCGTAACTCTTGATTTTTCTTTCCTCTATTTTGATTGTAGTTCTACTTTCTTCAGGGAATGATTTCAATTCATTTTCAATAATACCATATCTATATATACATATTATCTTATGACCATACTGACCCCATAGTAGGTAGATACCTTATGTGTTATTTGTATGTTTATGTGGTATTTCCCTTGATTTGTCTTCATTTGTGGGCATCTCGTAGTGGAAACATAATTAGTATATTTGTTTATGTTTCCATTAAAGCCATTTCTCCTATTAAAGTGTTAGCAATGATTTTAACGTGGGGGCATACACTCTACTCACTTTTTTGCACACACGCACTTTCAAAATATTTTCAAACTTAAAACTTTTTCCCTTTATGGATTAAATAATAATCCTTAAAGCATGGATTTTTACCTTATAGGATCTCTTGATCCCTCCATTTTAAATTTATACAGATCCATTGATCCCTCTAGTTTCAATTTATAATATTTTGATCCCTTAAGGTCGGAAGGTGTCCTTAAGACCGGATCTCCTTGATGGTTTGACTAGTGAGTAGCCACATTCACTAGGCGGTTCGACTCCATCTTTCTAGTTTCACTATTTCCTTATGTGGTTCACAATGGGACATAAGTTCTCATTGGGCGAGGTAACCACACCCTCTCTTTCTTTCACTTTAACTGGTGATATCTCTCTTATCATGATCTTAGGGTTGATAAAGACTTAAGTCCTTGGGGGCTTGAGGGTTCCTTTGTCCCTTTTGATTTCAATAAGATTATATTTTCTTCATGATCTCCTTTACCAAGAGTTTGCATCGAGTCCATAATGTTGCTAAAGTGGGGGCTAAATGTATAGTCAGAAAATGGAAGCACTTCCATTGTGGACTGGTTTAGCCTTCTGAGTAAGAGGTTTGGGGTCATGTCAAGCACCTTGAATGGGTCTCTCACTTGGATCTGGCTTTCCCTCTTGTTCTTCCCCATTTCACACTTTTCTCTGGCTGGCCCATTTCTGGCATCATAAACCACAAAACTAAGATTTTTGACCTCAGGGTCAAAGTCAACCTTTCTGGGTCAAGGTTGACCTCGAACTTGACCTAGGTAAGAATTGACCTTGATTCTAACACAAGGTCCAGATGTCATGTTTATGGGGTTTTCAGATGTCGGGCTTCAGAAAAGTTTAATTCCCACTTTCAGGTCAGCTATTTTGGGTTCTAAAATGATGACTCTTGAAATTATATTTAATATAGGTCAAATTCTAGGGATATAGGTCTAATTTGAATTAAATTCTCCTATGTAGGCCTTTCTATAAGATTGTGCCCTAGATTCATATATAAGGAATCTTTCTCCTCTCATTTTTTCTAACCATCTAAGACTTGAAAAAGACAATGCTATGCATGATCTATTGAGGAGAGCATCTACTATCAAGCATTCAAGCATTCAAATACATTAAAGTATTCAATTCATCAAGGAGATCCATTGGTATCCATTGAAGGATTCAAGCTCTATGGAGCCCTCTTTTTGAAGATTTTTCCATCCACATTCCTCCAAGCCTCTTCCTATTCCAAGATCCATTCAAGATTGGTGTTGAAGATCTACAAGCAATTGATTTGAGACATCCTACATTCTACATTCTACATCCATACTTGTGGATCCATGAATTCAAATCTGCCACAAGGATTTGAATACAAGAAAGCCCCTCCTCCCCAAAAAACAAACCATTTTTCTTGTAGGGACAGGTTTGGAACAACGAATTGGAGTGCAGATCTGGATACCCTTTTCAGCGAACTATCAGGATCTGGAGATAGATTTTTTGTTAGAGATTTTGAGTCAGAATAGACATTCTATTCTGGGTCAAAATTGGAAATTTTGGGTCATAGGTGATATTAATTTCTAGGTTAGAATTGACATTTCTCTCTTGGTCAAAATAAAAAAATTTGGGTCAAAGGTGACATTCACTTTAGGGTCAAAATTAGAACTAAGCCAGATCAAAAAAAGATTTCTAGGTTTTCTTTGTCTCTGTGTTTCTATTCCAGATCTGATTGTAAATTTTCTAGAAAATCAATGTAGACACCTGAAAACAGTATTCTTTAGATCTATAGCATTTTGAGGTTAGTACTTGTCTTCAATTCATTTCAATTACATTTTTTAATCTTCCTAAATCTATTACACACTCTCTTCCGTAAAACATGAGTTAAGGTTTTTCTCTTTATCCCCATCCTTAATAGGTTGATTAATTTGTGCATTTGATCCTTTCTTTAGGGTTAATCAATTTGGATCCCCCCTTTATGAAATGTGGGATTAAGAGGACAATCTTACCTTCTTCATTATTCCAACCCATTCCCATCAACCCATATTTTCTTACATTCTCACACATTAAACATTTTTACACCTTTACAATATCATAATATGCAAATCAATCATTCAAACACATGTAACACTAGATTTAATGAGGAAACCCAATATGGGAAAAACCTCTATGGGAATTTTTACCCACAATAAAAATGTACCCTTCTGAAGTACACTCAGTTGAGAACTTATCATGTTAATTATTACAAACACATTTGCTAGATGTGACCCTATTAGGGGATTTACCTCATATTTGTTAAGATCTTCACCCTGTTAGGAGTGACCTTGTTAGAGGTCTTTAAAAACTCTTTTGGAATATCACCTACTTCTAGGATTTACAATTAGGATGGTTAAATCCACTCGGTTAAGATATTTTCTTTGTTACAAATGCTAACAAGCAACAATATAAACTTTGATCAGTAAATATAGCAACTACCTTTTCTTGGGTTAGATCCTTTATGATTAAATGAATACTAGCATCACATACTTTAATTATTTCTATCTAGACTAAAGATTCTTCAATTTCTTCTTCTCTACCCTCCTCGGTAAAGCTGTTCTTTAGCTTCTCAATTAAACTCACCAGCATCTCTCTCTATTATTAGTTCTCATCCTTTATATAGACATAATTTTTCCACTTAATCTCATTGATTAGGTTGTCTATCATTTTCACTCAGTCATTCAATCATCTTCTTCATAAATCTCAGCTCGGTAAACCTTTTCACTCTTACCTCGAAACTTAAACTTTTCTTAGAAATCAAACAATTAGGTTTAACCACTTAATCTTTGCCTTAGATCTTCTCATTGAATTTTCACATTCGTAGATCTTCAAAAAAACTTTATTTAATCCTTATCAACATCCATCTCATCATGTCCTCACATTAAATTTGATCTTATCATCATTTACAATCAATATCCTGTACTAGTAAACTTGCTTTGCAACTCGGTAACTGTCTTCAACAAGTGGGGAGTGGACTTTATTGGTCCAATAATTATTGATCAGCCATTCAAAAAGTGGGGAGTGGAATTTATTGGTCCAATAAACCCTAACTCCAGTTCAAGGCATAGATGGATCTTAACTACCACAGATTATTTCACTAGATGGACTGAGGCAATTGCACTAAAAGAATCTTCTGGATATGCTGTTCTAAATTTCTATGATGATATTGTTACAAGGTTTGGAGTTCCTCAGTCAATTGTATCAGATAATGCTTTAGCCTTTAGTGGAACAGCTATAACAGAGTGGGCTGTCAAGAATGGTATTTACTTAAGTACTTCTAATTACTACCCACAGGGTAATGGTCTTGCAGAATCTACCAATAAAAACCTAACCAGGATCATCAACAAGAATTTGCAAGGAAACAAGAAGGATTGGCACTCTAAGTTGAAGGCAACTCTGTGGCTAGACAAAATTACACCTACGCATGTTATTGGGAATTCACCCTATGTTCTTGTTTATGGAAAAGAGGCTAGATTGCCTATATCTACAGAATTCCCTGCACTACAACTAGCTGATCAGATGTTGCTTTTTGAAGAAGGAGATCCCCTTGACTTAAGGTATGCCATTTTATTGCAATTAGAAGAAGAAAGGAGAAAGGCATTTGAAACTATGGAATTGGTCCAAACACAAACTAAGAAGTCTTTTGACAAGAAGACTACATCCAAGGATTACAAAGAAGGTGATCTAGTACTTAAGTGGGATGTAATACAGAGCAGGCCAGGGCAGCATGATAAATTTGACAAATTTTGGGTAGGCCCTTTTGTTATTACAGCCTATAAGGAAAACAATTCTTATCAATTGTCCACAAATGATGGAGAAGTTTTACAAATTCCAGTTAATGGAATACACCTCAAGCTTTGCTTTAAGGGTTAGGTTATAGTCTAGGTTTTCATTTTCAATAAGTGTTGTCCAAGCACATAGGTCCCTAGGTTTCTTAGGTCTTTAGGTTGCATTAGGTCTAGGATAGCTGCATTATCATTTCAATAATGATTGCATTCATAGTTTTAGGTTTCCTAACTCCATTGCCCAAGGATAAAGGTCTAGGATTGTGTCTAGCAGGAAGACATCCAGCAGAATTCGCCAAAATTGTTATCCTAATTTCTAGCATGCATCAAAATAATCATAAATAGGAAGAGATTGCATTTTAGAGGTCCCATTAATATTATCCTTCAGGTAATATTAATCAACATTTTATAATTGCATTCATTTTCAGAAATTGTCATTTTGTAATCTAAGAATTGATCACATTCCAGAATTTTTAAATTACAATTTTGATCAATTACATTGTGCATTCAAGCTAAATGTATTATACAAATGTTATTTCATCTTTCTTTTCATGTCAAAATAATAGTACATTG
>MU224624.1:453461-501170 GCA_018584345.1 Thuja plicata
GATCCAGTTGGATCTAAGCAATACATGGAACATAAACAACACACAATCAATCTTTCTGAAAATTGCATATCAATCTGATGAAATCAATGTAATGAGAAAACATTCATCTATAATATCTGAAGAATAGCATTAAAGGGACTTGTTATAAACATGAAACCTTTTTCTATGTATGATCACTTTGATATATGTTATTCTTCTCTATATAACTAGATATCTGAATGAAAGGGACTTGGTATTACCATCTGAGAAACCTTTTTCATGATTAGATCAACCTATGAGCTCACCAAATAACACAAACCAACCAATATTCATGAGTGAATGTTATCTTATATTGACTCACAAATATTAATTGGTGCATATGATTTGATGACCTAATAAATTAAGTGTTATTTTGTGTGCAAATGGACAGGTATCTATAACTGAATCCAGGAAACAAAAGAAAATAATGCAATGGATGTCACGAGCCCGTGCTCAAACTTCACATAAGCCATTATATGCGGAAGGATGGTTGATATATTAGAAGATTTTTTCTCATATACATAAGAAGGATGAGGTGCAGACATATGAAGATGCAAAAGATGCTACAGAAAGGACATGAACAGAAAAATCTAGAGAAATACAGAATTGAAAGTCTCTGAAGATCCACTATTTTTATGCAATTAATGGAAAGTGCGAAAATGTTGTTACAGTAAGTGCTTCTTCATATATATATTTTTTCTAGATGTTTTTTAAAAGTTCACTTGGAGGATCAAATTTTAAATCTCATACATAAATATTATGCATAAACTGTGTTAAATGAGAAAATGCTGACAGAGTAAAAGCATGGAACAAAAAATGTGAAAACTGCAAGTTTGGACAGAAATTAACACTCTCAGATTAGCATGGGTGTGCACATACAGAGAGTAAACATAATGGAAAAAGTATTACAAGATATCCAGAAGCTCCATTAAACGAGACTATGCTTAATAGTTCTAAAATATTGCAATGTATTTGATGTTTTAGACAAACTGTTGAGACAGTTTCTTTTTGCAAAGTTTACATCTCATATAGATGTTTTGAAAAGATGAACATTCTTGATAACAGTTAAGGGCATGTAATATTGATAAGAATTATATATGCAGAATGGGTTTACTATTTTGAAGTAAAATCCATGGGAGTCATGAGCCCGTGCTCGAACCCCATGGGTTTGTTCTTTCCTAGGTATACATGAAAAGAAAAATAGTGTATTTTTACATTAAAGAACAGTAGCATATTCATAATATTTGTGCTAACATGCTAAAGTGATGCTCAGTATTGTCATCAAGACTATAAACTAATAGTGTTTTTTAACATAATGTTGCAGTTAAATATCTTATGTGTGTTTCTTTTTCAAACAGTGGAGTGTCATCAAACAGAGAAGCATATATTGTGCTTGCTAATTACTTGTATTTGAAGACAACAAGAATAATGTTTTTATTAAAAAATTCAGACAATGAAAATCCCATGGTTCACTTCAAAATTGAAGAAGCATCAAACTGACAACTCCAAGTGCAAAGCTGTGTGGTTATTTTTAAGTGATGCAAGTAAAAGCATGTGGGAATGACAGAGAGGTTCGACATCGATCTGTACTAAAGTTCATGGGCTCGATAGTAAACAAATGATAGTTCAAGAGTTGTATGAAGATTTAAAGCTATAGTTGAAATCAAATAGAGAGCACCAACATGCATTTAAAATTTGGAAGGTTCACATGGATGCAATCAGCAGAGAGTAATAAACAATAGAGGAGATGATCACTTATCTGTATATACAGAAGTTGCTGGAACATTATACTATCAAAACATGGTTGTGTCAACTCACAGTAGAAATGTGAAGCTTATGACTGAAATATGTCATAAAGTTTGAATAGAATATATTCACCTCTCCTTTTAGTCATAAGCTACATTTCTATATGCTGAAGAGAGTCACAGTTTCCAGAAAACCCATATGGTGGTCAAAGTAAAACATTCATAAATTAGTCTATTGCCTACATGTCTGAAGGAGGAAGTGAAAAAGACATACAGAGGAGGCCGCAGTGTTTTTCTCAATTACATATCACACAACAGACTTGGGATAAGTCTGAAACTATGACTGAGATGTCCGCAGTTTAGAGCCAAGGTTCATGGGTCAACACCTCAATCATAGTTTAAGACCACTCCAAGATTGTAGTGGTGTTGCATCCCATATCTACAAGTGGTGGTCAAACAAAGAAGAACTCCCCGAGTCTTCTTCATACACTGTGGTTTAAAACCCAAAATGGTGGTAAGACATCAATCCATAACCCGAGTTACAATTAAATCTGCAATGCCATTTATAAATGGCTTTGAAAACACTTCATCATCAAGTGTTCCAAGCTTTCAAGCAGACTAAAGATAACTTACAGATGAAACCCGAAATCAAGCAAAAAAGAAGACCGAAGATATATATCATCAAAACATCCCAACATTAAAGCAAGTGCAAGCAAACTTATAGTTAGAACCTGAGTTCTAAGCAGATGAAGATCAAAAGCTGTGACCTTTACTGAAGAAGAATGTGACAACAAAGATGCCATATGTTACATTGAGCATGTAAATGACATTTTTTCCCTCACAAAGCTCATGAAACTCAAAGTTTCTCTACATAACAGAGCTGGAAACATAGCAGAGATTCATGGTTTCTAGTTTCAAACATGGTGGCACCACAGAACAAAACCCTAAAGATGCAAATGAAACTAATGAATGGAATACATTGTATTTTACTCTCATTTGAAATCCATTATCAGATGGAGTAAATGTAATTACAGTTCAAATGCATCGAAATTGCCACATTGGTACCTTTTTGTGCCACGATAGGATAAAACTGTCCATTCCAACTGGTGGTGATCAGATCAATGACAAACCATGCTTGTTACCAAACCACAACAACATCAACCACAGTGCTATGGTGTCGGCCGAGTCAGAGATGGGTTGATGCCAAGTTGATAAGGGTTTCTAACCCTTTGATGTTAGGTATTCGAATTTTGAATAGGGTGATAGAACATTGCTAAAAAATTTCATGTATTCTAATGGGATGTAATTGATACATTGGTAATTGGTATAGTTTTGGGGGGCTAAAACTTAGGGTTTTTTTTATGTTAGGGTAATTTATTAAACCCTATAGTTATGGAGAGGTTTTGGAGGGCTTTCTTTTTGGAGGGAAGACTATTTGAAATAAGCGAGGGAAGACTATTTGAAATAAGCCATGTTGGCTATTTAGAGGGAGTTTCTGCTTTATGTTAAGGGGGTCAAATTGGTGGAGAAAAGAGCTTTAGTGAATTTCTGATTCCTATAGCTGTTGATTCATTTTTCTTTGTATTCCAGTTTAAGTTTATGCTTGTAATTTTGGTTGTGTGCAAGAGGATTTCATTATTCCTTGCCATTACTTGGGAATTCATACATGTAACTTATATACAAATTTTGAGAAGAATATAGTGGCCCATTTTTTTTTTACATACATCTTATTGTGATCATTTGTTCAAGTTCCTTTTCAATTTTCTACATATAAGAGTAATACATTTGGAATATGGTTTAGTGAATTGCATTGATTCCTATTCTATATTACAGAATATAAGCCTTTTGCAAAATATATATGTTGTTAATGGTGAAAGTACTACTTGTGGTCAAACCCTAGTTGTCACCTTCCAATTAACCTATGTATTGAGCAGTGAATGACAGTGCAAAGGTCCATCAGGGTATGATAAGTGAATGTCAATTTGAAGCTTCAAAAGAATCTGAATCTTTTTGGTGTATCATCTTTTTTCTAGTTTTATGCAAGTTCAAATTTAAATCTCTCTTCCTTTTTCTCAGTTAAATTTTCAATCAGGAGGTGATATTCCATATCAGATAGGAACCGGCCTAGAATCCGGAGATTCTTCCTCATCCATAGTTCACCCATAGCTAGAGGAAGTTTCCATTGTCAGATAGAATTACCATGAAGCCCTAATGCCTGATTTAGGGTGACAATTCTAATCCTGAACAGTTTTTGGCAGGCCTGGTGGGACAGCAAACTGCTTCTCAGTTCTAATTTAATTTCTATGATTAATTTTAGCTCTCAGTGTGGATTTTAATGAGTAGAACTCCAACAAGATCAAACAAGCAAGGATTTGTGTACCAGGAGTTATAGTCAAGCAGAAGAGGAGGAAGATCATCCAAAGGTAAAAGAACATCACAAGATCCAAGAGGTGCTCTATTGAACTCAAATTTTTCTTCATTTGATAATCCCATTTTTGAAGATCGAGCTGTGAATTTAGAAGAACTTGAGGTTATTATTGAAGAAATCAATCTTCTTGAGGATCTGAGTGTTCCTACTCATTCCAGATTAGAGTTTCCAAGTATTGAAGATTTGTCTATAAATAATTCTATTTTTGGAGCTTCTACAAGTGTTACTGCAGCAAATCCCCACGATTTGAAGACTTACCAAAGGAAGGTAGTTCAACATACTCAACCTCTTGTTGTACTTGCTATTTAGCAACAAGTACCACCAGCTGTAGGAATGGCAAGAAATCTCCCTTTTGTCCCTTTTGACAAAGGTATTCCTCTCCGGATTGCAAATCACAATAATATACCCTTGGCTACCTTGAAAGGTTTGCTATCATTCACCAGAGAATGTCAAGTAACAACTATTGAACACATTAAAGATATTGCATCCCTGTGCAATGTCAACCATGTCACAGAGGAAGATGTGGCTATGAAGCTATTGGCTACATCACTTAAAGGTAAAGCTCTTGACTAGTTCAGAAATCTTCCAATAAATTCTATTGCTACATGGGATGTTTTTGGGGAAAATCTTTCTAAGTTTTTTGAGGATAAATCTGACAATTTGTCTTCAGTAGAGAAATTAACTACTATAAAAAGGGCTCCTCAAGAAGAGTTAAGTGATTTCAATCTCAGATTCTAGAAAACTTGGAATAGGATTCCTGCCACGGTAAGACCCTCTGCAGAATATGCTTTTATATATTTTCTCAAAAGCTTGAATAGTGATATTTCAATAATGATCGAGTCCACGGGAGGAAATTCTTTACCTCAAGCCTATGATATTGCAATTAGAGCAGAGAATAGTCTCATTTAGGCAGGAAAGATAGCTCCTAGGCTACCCATGCCTTACTTTCCCAACATCCAGCCTAATATGCCATTGATTACTCCACCATTAGCTCCATTGCCATCTTACAAAAGTGAAGAAATTATGCCTATGGTCCCTCCTAGTGAATTGGAAAGTATAAAAAATAGCCAGAAAAAGAATGAGAGCTTGCTACAAACTTTTGGGAATGAATTAGTGAACCTGAAAAGGTAGCAAAGCCATCCCGTAGCCCATACTCAAAATCAATTTTCTAGTTCCTCATCTCAGCAGCCTAATCAGCCCAGTTATCAAGGCAATAAGAAGCAATATCAAGGGAATAGTAATGTAAATAGGCAAAACTAGAATCAAAGGCCTTATAGGCCATACAATCCAGCACCTCTCAATATTGTTAGAGATATTGTTCCTAGCTAGAATAACCTTGTTACGGATTATGAGTGGTGTTATCCTTGTAATGATCAACACAATCAGTCTAAGTGTACTAATGGAGTTCTCAATCAAGCCTTAATGGTTCAAAGTATCATAGATTCACAACCTATTGTATCTACTAAAGAGGCTCATCAACACTGTGATACATCTGCTCCTGACACTGCATTCCTCAATTGGCAAGAGGAGGATTTTTTTGGAGTAAATGGTGACTCATCCATATCAGCAAATACCAGAGCCAAGAAGAGAGCCCTAGAATCAGAGCAATCAACTGCTAGGATTGCTGCTATAAATAAATCATTACTCACTCCACCAGTTTCAATCCTAAAGAGAGCCTCTACTCATACAAACAGAGCAATACAATATCAGAAATAGCCGAATTAAGGTATTAGTAAGTCTCCTCAGAAGGTACAATTTGTTGTTCCTTACAACATTGTTGATAATATGAAAAAGATGAATGCTTGTATTTCCATGTGGGATTCATTATCTATTCCAGGGCAAAGTGATTTATTAAAGGAGGAACTATCAAAAGGAATAGAAATTCCACATCAAGCTGTAAATAATCCTCCTAGAGTGGTCTTGGCCAATTCAGAGCCTTCAATGGTTCAGGATGAAGCAGTCAAACAGAAGGAAAAGAAGATTGGTAAAGTATAGCAGCAAGTATCACAAGAGAGTAAAAATGCTACAGAATTAAAGCAGCCAGCAATACCAACTGGAAGAAAATCAGCAAATATGCAGAAGGTGACAGAAAAGGGAGGTAAGAAATCTGCAAATGTTAAGCCTCCTCCTTTCTATGTTTCTTTAATCATTGGAAACAAATTAGTGCATAATTGTATGGTTGAAAGTGGTGCAACCAGCACTGTCATGCCAAAGAGTATAGCTGATATATTGGATTTAAAGTATGAACCTCTTGAGAAAAGAGTTTTTCAACTAGATGGTTCTTCAGTTAAAACTATTGGGGTTGTTAAAAATGCAAGTCTAACCTTGCACTCATGTCCAAATTTCTCCATTTCCCAAGATATTTTTGTCATAGATCTGCCTCCTTACTTTTCTCTATGTTTATCAAGAGATTTCACAACCAAGATAGATGGATACTTCTCATCAGATTGGTCTCACCTGTATTTCAGAACTAGGTATGGTGCTAAGGTGACCATAAAATTAGAATTATGGGCCAAAGACCATATAGAGCCTTATAATCCTAGCCCCATAAATTCAAGTTGTGTGATCATGGATCCAGATGAAATCAATGAGAGTTCATCTTATAACACACAAACTAAGGAGTATCCCAATATGGTTCTTGATGAATGGGCAGCTAGAAATGACCAAGAAATGGATGTGTTTGATGCTGGTTTTGGTAATTATGTGATGTTAGAATCTGATTTAGTTGTTCCTAATCTGATTAAAGATCAATGTTCTAAATCTAAATTATCTAACCAGCTATGGGATTTGTATTTTTATGGGTCTAAGAATAAGGATGGCATTGGTGCAGGAGCTATGTTGATTTCACCTCAAGGTGATAGGTTTTATGTTGCCTATCAGTTATCTTTTCCATGTTCTAACAATGTAGCAGGGTATGAAAGCTTGATCCAAGGTTTGGATTGGGCTAGGAAAAGAGGAATCAAATGTTTAAGAGCATTTGGGGATAGTGAGTTGATAGTGAGATAGGTAAGAGGTATTAATGCTATTAAAAATGACCTCTTAAAGTTGTACAAGTCAAGGGTGTTTGATATTTTGATAGATTTTGATGCCTTTAATCTCATTTCCATACCTAGAAGGAAAAATATACATGTTGATAGACTATTTGGTATTGGTGCACATGCTTCAATTACAGAGAATAAAGGACTGATTTCAGACTAGTCACATATTAAAATTGTGGCAAGACCATCTATTCCTGATAATGATGCTAATTGGCAAGTATTTTACACTGATGAAAACATCTTAAGTTTTACGACAAAAACTTAAGAGTTTATTGCTCCTAAAAGAGAAAGCTATGATCAGCAAATGGAGAACCAATTTATTTAGCTAAAGAGTAATAAGCTTCTGAGGGGATTGGTCAGCCTAGAATCAGCTTTTAATTCTGATGATCAATTCAGAAAAGGTAAAACCAATTTGCTAGTTAAAGAGGATCATTATGAGGAAGTGGAGATCTTCAAAGACAAGTATCTAAAGGTTGGTAAAATAAAATCTCCCAAGGAAAAAGAATTGTTTATTAATCTTTTCAGAGAATATAGTGATGTATTTTCTTGGGATTATGCTAATTTAAAAGGATTTGATCCCCAACTAACTCAACACACTATAGAGTTAGAACCAAATGCAAAACCAATTAGGCAAAGGCAAAGGCCCATAAACCCCAAATTAGAGCCTTTAATGCTGAAAGAACTAAGAAATCTCTTAGATGGAGGCATAGTGTTTCCAATAAAGCATACATTATGGGTTTCCAATCTAGTTCCAGTTAGGAAGAAAAATGGAGAGATAAGACTCTGTGTAGATTTTAGAGACCTTAATAGGGCATCTCTAAAAGAT
Source organism: Thuja plicata (assembly GCA_018584345.1). Lineage (NCBI taxonomy): Eukaryota > Viridiplantae > Streptophyta > Pinopsida > Cupressales > Cupressaceae > Thuja > Thuja plicata. The sequence goes on from MU224624.1 coordinate 461,517, forward strand.
AGGCATCCCCTCCCTTCCATGGAACAGATCCTTCAATATGTTTCAGGGTCTAAAAGATTCTCACTCTTGGATGGATATTCTGGTTATAATTAGATTTTGGTTAATGAATCTGATCAATTCAAAATAGCCTTTACTACTAAATGGGGAACAATGGCCTACTGAAGGATGCCATTTGGGTTGTCAAATGTGGGGGCCACTTTTCAAAAAGCAATGGACATGGCTTTCAAAAACTTAATGTATAAATTTGTTTTGGTGTATCTAGATGATGTTACCATTTACAGCAAGATTGCAAACCGACATATTGATCATTTGAAACAAATTTTGCAGAGATGTAGAGAGTTTGGAATCTCTCTTAACCCAAAGAAGTCTGTCTTTATAGTACATGAAGGAAAAATTTTAGGGTATCAAGTGTCTAAAGAAGGTACAACAATTGATCCTGAAAGGATTCATGCAATTCTCAAGCTGTCACTGCCTAAACATAAAAAGGATTGCAAAGTTTTATTGGAAGGATAAATTTTGTTAGACACTTTATTCCCAATATTGCAAATTTGTTGAAACCTTTGACTTCTATGTTAAAAAAAGATGTTCCTTTTAGCTGGACTGATGAGGGAAAAGAAAGAATGCCTTATCTTCAGCCCCTACACTAGCTAATCCTGATTTCTCTAAGGATTTTGTTTTATATGCTTATGGTGGTATTGATACAGTTTCAGCAATGCTGGTGCAAAAGAATAAAGAAGGACAGGAGCAGACAGTAGCCTTTTTTAGCAAAGGTATGAATAGTTATGAGGAAAAATATAGCTTTGTAGAAAGACATGTGCTAGCTGTTATAAAAGACTTAAAGAAGTTTAAGCATTTGGTTGCTGGGAATAAAATACATCTAATGATTGCACACCCTAGCATTAAATAATTTCTGTTGAATAAATATGTGAGTGGAAAAAGGGTAGGGTGGATAACTAAAGTCATGGAGTATGATGTACAAATCCATGTAACCAAGCTGGTTTGAGTAAAAGGTTTGTGTGTTCAGATGGTAGAAGGAAAAGATCAGGTTGAAACTACTAAAGAGGCCAACCTCCTCCAAGGTAATTTTGTGCTTGCTAATGATTCAGCATCCTGGTTACCAGATATGACCAGATTTCTACAAACCGGTCAATATCCAATACACCTTGACAAAGCCAAGAGAAGGTAATTTAGACTTCAATCTATTCCTTATGTGCTAATAGAAAAAATTTTGTATAGGAAAGATCTTTCTGGTATGCTTCTTAAATGTATAGATTGTATGGATCAAAACAAGATTCTATCTGAATTTCATGAAGGATCTTGTGGAGGGCATTTCAGCCCCAAGACTATAGCATGGAAGATTCTAAGAGCTGGCTATTATTGGCCAGATTTATTCAAGGATGCTCATTCATGGGCAAGAAGATGCCAAAGTTGTGCTATGTTTGCAGGAAAACAAAGGTTGTCAGCATTACCATTGAAGCCAATCATTGTTGATCAGCCATTCAACAAGTGGGGAGTGGACTTTATTGGTCCAATAAACCCTAACTCTAGTGTAGGGCATAGATGGATCTTAACTACCATAGATTATTTCACTAGATGGACTGAGGAAATTGCACTAAAAAAATCTTCTAGAAATGTTGTTCTAAATTTCTATGATGATATTGTTACAAGGTTTGGAGTTCCTCAGTCAATCATATCAGATAATGCTTTAGCCTTTATTGGAATAGCTATAATAGAGTGGGCTATCAAGAATGGTATTTACTTAATTACTTCTTCTAATTACTACCCATAGGGTAATGGTCTTGCAAAATCTACCAATAAAAACCTAATCAGGATCATCAAGAAGACTTTGCAAGGAAACAAGAGGGATTGGCACTCTAAGTTGAAGGCAGCTCTGTGGTTGGATAGAATTACACCTAAGCAGGTTATTGGGAATTCACCCTATGTTCTTGTTTATAGCAAAGAGGCTAGATTGCCTATATCTAAAGAATTCCCTACACTACAGCTAGCTAATCAGATGTTGCTTTTTGAAGAAGGAGATCCCCTTTCCTTAAGGTATGCCAGTTTATTGCAATTAGAAGAAGAAAGGAGAAAGGCATTTGAAAATATGGAATTGTTCCAAACACAAACTAAGAGGTCTTTTGACAAGAAGACTACATCCAGGGATTACAAAGAAGGTGATCTAGTACTTAAGTGAGATGTACTAAAGAGCAGGCCAGGGAAGCATGATAAATTTGACAACTTTTGGGTAGGCCCTTTTGTTATTATAGCATGCAAGGAAAACAATGCTTATCAGTTGTCCACAACTGATGGAGAAGTTCTGCAAATTCAAGTTAATGGAATACACCTCAAGCTTTGCTTTGAGGGTTAGGTTTTAGTCTAGGTTTTCATTTTCAATAAGTGTTGTCCAAGCACATAGGTCCCTAGGTTGCTTAGGTCTTTAGGTTGCATTAGGTCTAGGATAGATGCAATCTCATTTCAATAATGATTGCATTCATGGTTTCAGGTTTCCTAACTCCATTGCCCAAGGATAAAGGTCTAGGATTGTGTCTAGCAGGCAGACATCCAACAGAAGTCACCAAAATTGTTATCCTAATTTTCAGCATGCATCAAAATAATCATAAATATGAAGAGATTGCATTTTAGAGGTCCCATTAATATTATCCTTCAAGTATTATTAATCAAAATTTTATAATTGTATTCATTTTCATAAATTATCATTTTGTACTCTAAGAATTGATCACATTCCAAAAATTTTAAATTACAATTTTGATCAATTACATTGTGCATTCAAGATGAATGTATTATACAAATGTTATTTCATCTTTATTTTCATGTCAAAATAATAGTACATTGTAAAATAAAAGGCATAATTGAAAGTATGGAGTAGAGGTCCCATGCATTGCCTTGTGGTTGGTTTTTTGATGCTTGCATATTAGGTCTCCTTTGTTGGTTGCATATCAGGTCCTAGGTCTTCATAGTCCATCTTCATCTACATATAGGTCTTCTTAGGGTTTACCTGAAACATGGTGAAAAAGATGTTAGATCCAGTTGGATCTAAGCAATACATGGAACATAAACAACACACAATTAATCTTTCTGAAAACTGCATATCAATCTGATGAAATCAATTTAATGAGAAAAAATTCATCTATAATATCTGAAGAATAGTATTAAAGGGACTTGTTATAAAAATGAAACCTTTTTCTATGTATGATCACTTTGATATATGTTATTCTTCTCTATATAATCAGATATCTGAATGAAAGGGACTTGGTATTACCATCTGAGAAACCTTTTTCATGATTAGATCAACCTATGAGTTCACCAAATAACACAAACTAGCCAATATTCATGAGTGAATGTTATCTTATATTCACTCACAAATATTACTTGGTGAATATGATTTGATGTCCTAATAAATTAAGTGTTATTTTGTGTGCAAATGCACAGGTATCTATAACTGAATGCAAGAAACAAAAGAAAATCATGCAATGAATGTCACGAGCCCACGCTTGAACTTCACATAAGCCATTATATGCAGAAGGATGGTTGATATCTCAGAAGATTTTTGCTCATATACATAATAAGGATGAGGTGTAAACATATGAAGATGCAAAAGATGCTACAAAAAGGACATGAATAGAAAAACCTGGAGAATTATAGAATTGAAAGACTCTGAAGATCCACTATTTTTATGCAATTAATGGAAAGTGTGAAAATGTTGTTATAGTAAGTGCTTCTTCATATATATATTTCTGCTAGACATTTTTTAAAAGTTCACTTGGAGGATCAAAGTTGAAATGTCATACATAAAGATTATGCATAAACTGTGTTAAATGAGAAAATGCTGACAGAGTAAAAGCATGGAACAAAAAATGTGAAAACTGCAAGTTTGGATAGAAATTAACACTCTTAGATTAGCATGGGTGTGCACATACAGAGAGTAAACATAATGGAAAAATTATTACAAGATATCCAGAAGCTTCATTAAATAAGACTATGCTTAATAGTTCTGAAATATTGCAATGTATAATGTGTTTTAGACAAACTGTTGAGACAGTTTCTTTTTGCAAAGTTTACATCTCATATAGATGTTTTGAAAAGATGAACATTCTTGATAATAGAATAGGGCATGTAATATTGATAAGAATTATATATACATAATGGGTTTACTATTTTGAAGTAAAATCCATGGGAGTCATGAGCCCATGCTCGAACCCCATGGGTTTGTTCTTTCCTAGGTATACTTCAAAAGAAAAATAGTGTATATTTACATTAAATAACATCAGCATATTCATAATATTTGTGCTAACATTCTAAAGAGATGCTCAGTATTGTCATCAAGACTATAAAATAATAGTGTTTTTTAACCAAATGTTGCAGTTAAATATCTTATGTGTGTTTCTTTTTCAAACAGTGGAGTGTCATCAAATAGAGAAGCATATATTGTGCTTGCTAATTACTTGTATTTGAAGACAGAAATAATAATGTTTTTATTAAAACATTCAGACAATGCAAATCCCATGGTTCACTTCAAAATTAAAGAAGCATCAAACTGACAACTCCAAGTGCAAAGCTGTGTGGTTATTTTTAAGTGATGCAAGTAAAAGCATGTGGGAATGACAGAGAGGTTTGACATCGAGCTATACTGAAGTTCATGGGCTTGATAGTAAACAAATGATAGTTCAAGAGTTTTATGAAGATTTAAAGTATAGTCAACATCAAACAAAGAGCACCAACATGCATTAAACATTTAGAAGGTTCACATGGATGCAATAAGTAGAGAGAAATAAACAACAGAGGAGATGATCACTTATCTATATATACAGAAGCTGCCGGAACATTATACTGTCAAAACATGGTTGTGTCAACTCGCAGTAGAAATGTGAAGCTTATGACTGGAAGATGTCATAAAGTTTGAAGAGAATATATTCACCGCACCTTTTAGTCATAAGCTACATTTATATATGCTGAAGAGAGTCGCGGTTTCCAGAAAACCCACATGGTGGTCAAAGTAAAACATTCATAAATTGGTTTGTTGCCTGCGTGTCTGAAGGAGGAAGTGAAAAAGACATACAGAGGACGCTGCGGTGTTTTTCTTAGTTACATATCACACAATAGACTGGGGATAAGTCTGAAACTATGACTGAGATGTCCCTAGTTCAAAGCCGAGGTTCATGGGTCGACACCTCAATCATAGTTTAAGACCACTCCAAGATTGTAGTGGTGTTGCATCCTGAATCTACAAGTGGTGGTCAAGCAGAGAAGAACTCCCCGAGTCTTCTTCATACACTGTGGTTTAAAACCCAAAATGGTGGTAAGACATCAATCTAGAACTTGAGTTACAATTAAATCTATAGTTCCATTTGTAAATGGCTTTGAAAACACTTCATCATCAAGTGTTCCAAGATTTCAAGAAGACTAAAGATAACTTACAGATGAAACCCGAAATCAAGCAAAAAAGAAGACCGAAGATACTATATCATCGAAACATCCCAACATTAAAGCAAGTGCAAGCAAACTTACAGTTGGCTAAGTTCTAAGTAGATGAAGATCAAAAGCCGTGGCCTTTACTGAAGAATAATGTGACAGCAAAGATACCATATGTTACATTGAGCATGTAAACAACATTTTTTCCCTCACAAAGCTCATGAAACTCAGTGTTTCTCTACAAAATAGAGGTGGAAACATAGCAGAGATTCATGGTTTCTAGTTTCAAACATGGCGGCACCACAGAACAAAACCCAAAAGATGCAAATGAAACTAATAAATGGAATACATTGTATTTTACTCTCATTTGAAATCCATTGTCAGATGGAGTAAATGCAATTACAGTTCAAATGCATCGACATTGCCACATTGGTACCTTTTTGTGCCAAAACATGATAAAACTATCCATTCCAACTAGTGGTGATCAAATCAATGACAAACCATGCTGGTTACCAAACCACAACAACATCAACCACAGTGGTATGGTGTCGGCTGAGTCAGAGATGGGTTGATGCCGAGTTAATAAGGGTTTCTAAACCTTTGATGTTAGGTAGTCAGGTTTTGAATAGGGTGATAGAACATTGCTAAAAAATGTCATGAATTCGAATGGGATGTAATTGATACATTGGTAATTGGTATAGTTTTGGGGGGCTAAAACTTAGGGTAATTTATTAAACCCTATAGTTATGGAGAGGTTTTGGAGGGCTTTCTTTTTGGAGGGAAGACTATTTGAAATAAGCCATGTTGGCTATTTAGAGGGATTTTCTGCTTTATGTTAAGGGGGTCAAATTGGTGGAGAAAAGAGCTTTAGTGAATTTCTAATTCCTATAGTTGTTGATTCATTTTTCTTTGTATTCCAGTTTAAGTTCATGCTTGTAATTTCGGTTGTGTGCAAGAGGATGTCATTATTCCTTTCCATTGCTCGGGAATTCATACATGTAACTTATATACAGATTTTGAGAAGAATACAGTGACCCATTTTTTTTTTTTTACATACATCTTATTGTGATCATTTGTTCAAGTTCCTTTTCAATTTTTTGCATATAAGAGTAATACCTTTGGAATATGGTTTAGTGAATTGCATTGATTCCTATTCTTTATTACAAAATATAAGCCTTTTGCAGAATATGCATGTTGTTAATGGTGAAAGTACCGCTTGTGGTCAAACCCTAGTTGTCACCTTCCAATTAACCTATGTATTGAGCAGTGAATGACAGTGCAGAGATCCATCAAGGTATGATAAGTGAATGTCAGTTTGAAGCTTCAAAAGAATCTGAATCTCCTTGGTGTATCATCTTTTTTCTAGTTTTATGCAAGTTCAAATTTAAATCTCTCTTCCTTTTTCTCAGTTAAATTTTCAATCAGGAGGTGATATTCCATATCAGATAGGAACTGGCCTAGAATCCAGAGATTCTTCCTCATCCATAGTTCACCCATAGCTAGAGGAAGTTTCCATTGTCAGATAGAATTGCCATGAAGCCCTAATGCCTGATTTAGGGTGACAATTCTAAGCTTGAACAATGATATGGTAACTCAATAGAAATCAGTAATCAATTGCTTGACATTAATGACAAAATAACAAACTAATCTAACCATTTATACAATCATGTATACTCGATATCACTCGGTCTTCATCATCTCCATCAAATCTTGAATAACTTGATCAGTTGATTAAGAATCTCCCTCTTTGGAATTGATGGCAACCACTATAACAATGTTATAGCAATTGATGATCGCAACTCTCAAATACATTGTAACACCCCAAAATTGGCATCTTGCAACCCTAACCAATTTTTTTGCATTTTTCATTCTTCTAGATCATCAAAGTCCTATTGTACTAAGAAATTATGAGTTTTGACTGACTCTACTCGACCTAATTGTCAAATGTAGAAAATCCTAAATCTATATTAATCATAAATTATATTTAATTCCTAAATATCAATCAATTAGCTAAACAAACCCAATGATTGAATTAATTTAATTTTAAAGTCCTAGCACTTTAATTAAATTAAATTCACCCCTTTTAGCTAAAACACATAAAAATGAATTAAATAATATTTAATTTTTAAATAAATATCCTCATTTCAATAATTGAATTTAATTATTCAGATAATTGAGAAAATACATTTATGAGATCATATTCTATTTATTTAATTAAATATTCTCTTAAAAACCTTCTCCCCTATTCAAAAATAGAAGTTTTGAATTAACTATGCTTTAAAGAGAAAGAAAATAGTTAAAACCAAAAAGTAAACAGTTAAAAACAAAGAGAAAATAGTTCATTGTTTTCTTTTAAAGAAAGCTTGCTAATCTAAAATGGCTTTTCTATCTGTTTTATTTCAGAAAGGAAACTTTCTAGTCTAAGCAGACCCTCAGTCTATAAAAGAACTACCATTTCTCATTCAAAGATATGCATTTTTAGAATAAAGAATTGCTGCTACATTTTAGAATTCATCATCTCATTTCAATTAAGCTCATTTGAAATAGAATAGCTTCATTTTCTTAGATTAATCTCATATTTCTATATCATGTCTTAGTTTAATTTCTCTTAGATTAATCTTGCATCTTTCATGTTCTTAGATTAATCTTGCATTACATTGCATTGCATTCATGGAGAAAAATCCTTCATTTTTGGATTGGTCTAGGTTGTGAGACTCTCGTTCTGAGAGCCATTCAAAACCCCATTTGGATAGAAGGCAACAGGTCAAATCATATAGGCATGCAGGATGAATAACTCATATTCACTTCTGTATGTGGCTGATGAATAAGGACTATGTTAAAGTGTATGGTTAAATAAGAAGGCCACATTTAGCATATACATACATAGCTTTTGTCATTACTCCCTTTGAGTTGATAGTTTTGTTTCTGCCTTGATCTTTGATCATCAAACTGAATTTGCCTATTGGATAAATCTTTTGATTCTATAACATACATTATGATTCTCCTTCATGAGTAAAAACTATAAATTCATTCTCTCATAAATATCTCCCTTATGGATAAATATCATCAATTCGTTCCATCAATTGATTCTCTCCCTCTTTAAGAATAATGCCAAAAATTCATACTCCTGAAAAATTATTCCAGTAGTGGATTATACCTGACATGTACTAATAATTCAATGCATACAAAATCTCACAACTTCAAGAAACTCCTAAAGTGTGTCATAGTAATATCAATTCAAGAATAGATATTCTAATAAAATATAGAACTGATGCAACATGCCTCATGCTTCTTGGTGAATATTGGATAGGGTAAGAACCCCTAATTTACCTCTAAGATACTCAAAAGGATCCTTCGATAGTGGCTTTGTAAAGATATTAGTTAGTTGTTCCATTGAATTGACATACTCCAATATTAAATTCTTCTCTTGAACTTGTTTTATCAAGACGTGATACTTGATAGAAATGTGCTTGGTCTTTGAATGCATAACCGTGTTCTTTGATATGTTAATAGAACTTGTAATTGTTGGAATAACTATGAAAATTTGGGACTGAGAGGGGAGGGGTGAATCAATACCACTATAAAATTTATAACCACATTCACTGATAAACCATATACTACTGCTTGTTGATTACCGAGTTCATAACTTTGAAATGAAAATAATATAATGATTATAAAACATAACATCAAAACATTAAACACTATAACTCATAACACCATGATTTTGGTAATGCATAAATCCTTGGTTAGAGGAAAAAACTATAGTGGGGATGACACTCACAACCTTTACTAACTGCATTATAAAGGGTGTCCGGTCAGAGCTTACAAACTTTAGCCATTTTGATAGCTTACCCAATTAAGAGTATAATAAGACTTGTTAGGTATACCAGGTTAAAGGATTTTTATAAACTCTACACTTAGAGATGTACCCTCTTAAAGGATTTACAAATATAAGATCGGTAGATCTACCTAGTATTGGGATTTAAATCTCTCAATAGAATAGTATCAATAACTTAACAATGTTTGTAAAAGTGCATCAAATGTAAATATTGTTCAGAATCTATGTGCTTTGATATGTGCTACCTCAATCTCAAATTGTATCATTTTCTTACTCTGCTCTGCTGTAACTAAATTTATGCTCAGTGTTCTCTTCTCTGCTCTTTGTTCTTCAATAACTCCTTTACCTTCAATAACTTCAGTAGTAACAACTCCTTCAACATCATCATCTCAGTTCTCTAATTCATCCAATATATAAATGACTTTATGCCTCTTAATATTAGGCATTAGGTTGCTTTGAATTTCTCTTGACTGTTAGATATTATTTCTAGCTTGGTGACCATGTCACTTTTACCTCAGAACTTGTACTATTTCTTTGAAATGACAAACTTTTTTTTTTCTGTTTGATCTATGCCTTAGATCTTCACTCTAATTTATTTGAATCGTTGATCATGTAACAAACCATTATAAATGATTGTATACTCATAATTAATGCTTTGACAATCATTAAATGTGATTTGATCATGTTTTTTATTAGTTGTCTAACTCAATTAAGTAACTCCTTCAATTCGGTTCTAAGTACTTCAGTACTCGGTGACTATTCACTCAATGTCCTTCATTGTGCTCGGTGTAATGTAACACTCAGTAATTGTTCAGTATTCGGTACTCTATTAACTCTATTACTTTACCGACTGGCTCGGTGTGCATTACTGACTTGCTTGGTGTGAATTACCGACTTGTCTTATGCTTGGCTATCTCAATGTACCGACTGATTCTCCTTAACTCCATGAATTTGACTAAACTAATGACAAAAAAAATATCTTGTAGAGATAAAAATCTCCCCTTTTGGAATTAGTTGGGAATTTTTTGACAAAAATTCCATAGTCATCAAATTTTTTAACTTCCCCTTAGATGTTACACTCTACATATCCCTTTTTTTTATTTTCCACATATATACTTTTTTTTCCATGTATATCTATCTCCCCCTTTTTTTTTCCAGAATAATATATCTATCTCCCTTATCTAATTATCCCCCTTTTTTGACAAAAAGTGCCAAAAGTAAAACTTATTAATAAAAAATATGCTGATAACTCTATTGTACACTTGAAAGTATAGTCTCCCATGTATCTCAAAGATTCAAAAGTATAAAAATGTATTTGGTGATATCTACAGATAAGCAACCTATGGTGTCCAGGGTGCTGATATCTACAAAATTTGCTAGTTCTTTGGCTTTCTTCAAGTGTATCTACATAGATTGGATATGGGGAGTAAAAAATGCTTGCAGTTAAAGAAATTCCAATCTGATTTTATCCTCCTCTTGTCTCAATGAAAGTTGAACTCCTATGAGTTCTTGAATTTTGGAGTAGTAAGTATGGAATGCTCCAGGCTCAGTTTTTAGTTGCTTAAGCTACTCACTCATCTCTTTTTCAATATCTGCTTCCATTTTATTGATTTCAAAACTAAAGTTTGAAAGTATACAAAACTTTTGAAATAATGAAATGATGGATGTCAGTTGAGTTTCAACTTCAAAATATAACTCAGAAAGAGTTACCTTCTCTACGTCAATTGCTTTCAGCAAATCTTCCATCAATTTATTCTCCATTCTCTCCTTGTGAATCTTCAACATATATTCAATCATATCCTTGTTTAGTCCTTTAATCTATTGGGATAAATTATGAACTTGGTCTAGTAGGGGTTCAGATTCATCAATTATAGCTTCAAGAACAATGTTCTAGAATATTTCCTTCACATCCTCTAATATGTTTACCTTCTTCTTTACAATTAAATTCTTTTGTTCAGCCTTTTGAGCTACTAGCTCAACATATATAGCTAATTCTTTATGATTCATCACATTAGGGTCTCCCTTTGGTATGATGTTTGGATTTCTCAAATCAATCATTTTCTTCCTCTTTTTTCTCTTCTTCTTCTCAATCAATTTTCTCTCATTAGTAGAGAGTTTGGAACGTGATTCCTTAGTTGCATTAAGTGACTTAGTATGTGTACTAGCTATGCTTTCTTCTGCTTTTACTTCTTCTTTCTCTTCTTCCTTAAGTTTCTCTTCATTCTTTTCCTTAAGATTTAATTCCTACTACATTTCACTTTTAGTGTCTGTTATCTTCTATACATTATAGTCAGTTTCAATTTTAGTAGGTGGTATATCTTTCTTCTGACCATCGGTGTCAGTGGGGAGTTCCAAATCAGCATTATTTCCTTGTTCTATCTCAGTGGCCTTAGGTTCTCCATCCTTATCCTTCTCTGTATCTATAGGTGTCTCAGTTTCCATGTCAAGTGTGTCTTGTTCAAATCTAATATTAATAGTATCATCAATTGTATAACTTTGTACTTGATTCATGATCAGATCTTTTCTTAGCAAAGGTGCATTATCAACATCCATGCACTGGGTATCATTCATTTGTCTATCCATGACATCATCATCCTTTGACAAACCTTTTTTAGGATCTTCATCCTCAAATATATCTTCAATAATGATTTCTGCGTTGTTAGTAGCTAGATCAATAGGATCCATTTTCTTTGTGCTTTCCTTTATTTGATTAGCAATGACTGCATCTTGTTCCTTTTATGCTTCATGATATTCGGTATCATCTATGTGAAATATGCAGCTGATTATTTTTCTACTGATTGTATGTCTCCATTCATTATCCTTAGGGCTCTTCCCTTTATATGAAATTTGTTTGAATGCTTCTTTAATGCTTCAAGTATTTATGATGGTGCAAGGTCGGGAATAGTGTGAACAAGAGATCTCTCTCTCATTTCCTTTTCTTCATTTATTGCATACTTCCATCTTGCATCAATTTTTTTGTATAGTTCCTCTGGTAGCTTCTCTATAAGGTCAATAGGTGTCACTTTGTATCTTAGTAAAGTTATCACAATAACTTCTTCAATCTTCTTTTTATATTCTTCATTCCTCTTCTGATATTTTACTTGCTTGAAACCTCCAAATCCTCCAGATTTCTTTAATATTTCTAAAAAAATATCCAAACTTTGTGGAACTTGTGAAAGGTCTACAACTAGTTTGGACTTTGTTAGTCTCATCAGCCTCTATTTTAATTTCATTACTAAGTAATATTTTTCTTCTTGTATGTGTAGGTTATGTTCTACCTCTAGATTTTACATAAGTCTTTCCTCTCGATTGTATTACCTTTGTAACTTTCTTTTCTCTTAGTTGTACTAAAGACCTGGTGTTCCTTCTAATGCCTCTCTTACTTGGTGAAGACAGTTGCACATGTTTTGTATCAACTACTATAATGGCTTGTTCATTCTTAGTGTCCTTATCTGATGTATCATCAACTCCAAGAGTTTTTGATAAAACATCAATCATTTTACTTTCTTTCTTGATTGACCTAGGTACCAATATACCTTTCTTGATTTTATCTTTTACTTCTTCATAGGTGCCATACCTCTTTTCTTTAGGATCAATTAGTTTAGCTAATAAAGCTTCTATCTATTTCAAACCAATATCAATATCCATCTCATATCCCACTGGTTGAATCCATTCAACTCTTGATTCAACAACATTGATTATACAAACATCGGTATCTACCTCAAAGCATATGTTATCTTGATACTTATAAATTAGTTGAGGTGAAACTCTGTATCTCTTATGTATTCTTTCTTGAAATTTCAAAAAGTAATCAGACATGATTTCATCAAATTTGTCTCCTAGACTCTCTATATACTCATGTATCTAATATATATCCAGCCTATCAATATTCCATACTACATCTCCAATAGAAGGAAATGAATTCTGATAATTGAAGAAAATACATACGAATAATGAACCAAATTTCAAAGTGTTGGTCTTCACCTTTGTGATTGTGTTCATATTGTCCTCTATCTGCTTCAACAAAACTTCACACATATCTATTTATAGTCCTTTCTTCACTATCTTGTATGCCAGATCTACTGCTACACATGATACACTATCCACTTGGGATGATTGAAACACTCAGTAAGATATGATGTTGCAAGCATACCTTAACTCAGGATCCTCAACAATAGATATTTTCATTCCTCTGCCATCCCATTGTGCCTTGGTTAGCTCGGTGAGCTTACCCTTACCAATTTTATTTACAGCCTTGGGTTTGTCTCCAATAGGAAATCCAATGATGATGTGCAAGACATCCTTCATTATCTTAATTGGTTCATCCAACCACATAAACTGGTCATGTACTTGGTTGAGTACCATCCTTACCCATTCGAGCTTGAATACCCTCAGTAAATGTATTTCATAAATCAATCCTTTTGTTTCTAGATGGGTGTGCTCATCATTAACTTTTCCATTCATGCTCAACTTACTCAATGTAACATCCATCTCTATTTCACACAAATATTTGATTTTTCAATGTATAAATGTGCGGACATCTTCAATCAAAAGTACTTGGGGTGGGATTGAATATAATTCTCCCATCATATATTTTTTGTAGCTATAGCTACAGGAAACTTGTATTTAGGGTTCACTGGTTTGACATTCTTCACTAGAGCTGGTCTTTGCATCCTCAGTGCCATGATAACCTCCAAATGTATCATTTTAACAAACTAGGGTACTCTTGATAAAATATGACATCGCAAACACAACTCGGTGCAACCAATTATCTCAAAAATGTCTTAAAATGCTTTTGCAAAGATTTAAAAATACTTGGAAATCACTTTGAATGCTCAACAAAGTGATCACTCTGTAGTGCTCAAATATTATTCAATAATGTCTGGTTCAAAATGAATAACAAATTGACTTATTTATAGCTTTTCCTTGAGTAGGGTTTCCAATGACTCTTTTAATGTGCAATAAATGCTCTTGTTGAGCCCCATATAACTTTATACTGACAACATAGTCACTTTGCTTAACCGACTAAACAAAATAACCATACATTAAAAATTTCAACCAAAGCTTTCACAACTTATCCAAATGCATCTTAATATGGTGATATGGATCTTAACTCTAAATTCTTAGGAACTGATGAAAGATTTATAATGAGCATGTAGTTCCTACATACCTCTCACCAATTAGGTGGAGCTCGGTGCATTAGACTCAGTAGAGATGGTGTTGTCTATTATTCCAAGTGATGTTCCATCTTCCTAAGTATTTCTCCTCCAGGTTTTGTTCATTTGTTCTCTTATTTCTTCAATAGTAGTAGGTGATTTATATGTATATTCATCTTCGGTTGGTGCATCTCCTCGGTATCTATAGTTCCTTGCTAGGTGTCCTACCTTATGGTAGTGAAAACATGCCATTCCAGGGTTCCTCCATGCTCTTTTGTTATTTCTTCCATGCATCAACATGCAATTAACAACAATGTGTCCATACCTTCCACAAGATAAACATGAAATCATTGTATTATAATCCTATAGTATAGATGTGCCCACTTGGTTAGTATTTGCATTCTCTCAACTAGGATTCCACTTATAATTTCTTTTCTTTGTTCTACATTCTTCTGTCTTGTGATCGTATTTGTTGCATTTCTTGCAGTAACCATCAAAATTAGATTTCCTTATCTTGTTAGAAATGTTAGTTCGACACTCAAATGCTTTATGTCCATACCGATTGCATGTAAAACAGTAACCATTAAATCTAGGTGTACTCAGTACATTATCTTTTTTGCTTTTGCAAATATTAGTGGTGTGTCCAGGCTTCCCACAATAATTGCAGCTTGGATTCTTTAGTTTTGATGGGGGAACAATACCTTGATGTTTCAATGGATTAGATGATTCTCCTTTCTTGGTAGTGTTTTTCTCATTGAATCCAATTCCTAATCTTTCATTTGGTTGCTTCTGATTCTTAACCTTTTGTCTAGTGATTTCAATGCTTCTTCATTTCTTCTTAGTATTTCATTTGCATCCTTCTCAACTTTTAATATTTTTTTCATTCTTTCAATCTCATCTTTCAGTGCTTGGCTCTCAAATTATTTTCGTGTACAGTCCTGATTTGCATTCACAAGTTGGTTGGTCATATCATAGTGAACTTGGGTCATCCTTAAGATCTCATTGTCTTTCTCAGTTAACTTGATTTCAACTTTTCTTTTGTCATCTTCAACCATTTTCATTTCATTTTCAGTAGTTCTTTTACCTTTAATCAATTTGGTCATTTTTATCATGTTGGTTTCAAGATCTATCTTCATTAAGTCCATCTACTCGGTAAGTGAATCATTCATTTCAAGTAGTTCTCTTATAGCTAAATCAGATTCATCATTCAAGCTTGCTTCAGATGTTGTCTCAATTGTATCAACTTGTTCTTGTGTAACCTTTAGTTCATCATATAGTTTATTTCTTATCCTCAGAGATCTCTCAAGTTTGTTTCTCAAATCAGTGATTAACTCTTGTGAACTTTCCAACTCAAATTCAAGACCATCAATCCTTTTAGATTTCCTAAAACTTTCCATGACTAAGATCTTTAACTCTCAGGTGGTCAAACCTTTAACTCAAGAGTACTCTCTCTGATACCAATTGTTGGAATAACTATAGAAATTTGGGACTGAGAGGGGAGGGGTGAATCAATACCACTAAAAACTTTATAATCACATTCATCGATAAACCATATACTGTTGCTTATTGATTACCAAGTTCATAAATTTGAAATGAAAGTAATATAATACTTATAAAACATAACATCAAAACATTAAACACTAGAATTCATAACACCATTATTTTGGTAATGCATAAATCCTTGGTTAGAGGACAAAACTATGGTGGGGATGACACCCACAACCTTCACTAATTGTAGTATAAAGGGTGCTCGATTAGAGCTTACAAAGTTTAGCCATTTTGATAGCTTATCTAGTTAAGAGTATAATAAGACTTTTTAGGTCTACCTAGTTAAAGGATTTTTGCAAACTCTACACTTAGACATGTACCATGTTAAAGGATTTACAAATATAAGATCAGTTAATATCTACCTAGTATTGGGATTTATAGCTCTCAATAGAATAGTATCAATAACTTAACAATATCTATAAAAATGCATCAAATATAAATGTTGTTCAGACTCTATGTGATCTGATATGAGTTAACTCAATCTTAAATTGTAACATTGTTCTTCTCTGCTCTATGATAATTGATTTTCTACTCGGTGCTCTATGCTATGCTCTTTGTTCTTCAATAACTCCTTTACCTTCAATAAATTCAGCAGTAAAAAATCCTTCAGCATCATCATCTAAGTTCTCTAATTCATCCAATATATAGATTATTTTATTACTCTTAATCTTATGTGTTAGGTTGCTTTGAATTTTTCTTGACTGTTAGATCTACTTTTCATCTCGGTGACCATGTCACTTTTACCTTAGAACTTGTAATATTTCTTGGAAATGAAAAACTTTATTTTTTCCGTTAGATCTATGGCTTAGATCTTAAATCTTATTTATTTGAATTGTTGATCATGTAAAAAACTATTATAAATGCTTGTATACTCATAATTAATGCTTCATCAATCATTAGATATGTTATGATCACATTTTCTATTAGCTATCTAATTGGGTTGAGTAACTCCTTCAATTTGGTTAAATAACTTTAGTACTCGGTGACTATCCACTTGGTGTCCTTCATTTTTCTCGGTGTAATGTAACACTAGGTAACTATTTGGTGTTCGGTACTCTGTTAACTCTGTTACTTTATTAACTAGCTTGGTGTGCATTACATACTTGCTTAGTGTGAATTACCGACTTGTCTTATGCTTGACTATCTCCATGTACTGACTAATTCTCCTTTACTCCATGAATTTGACTAAACTAATGACAACAAAAATATCTTGTAGAGATAACAATATTGTCATAGAAAATAGTGACTGGATCTTTGATCTTCTCTTTCATACCTTCAAGGAATTGTTTAATCTAAACTATATTTGTACAATTCATGGCAGCAACAACATATTTTGCCTCAGCAGTAGAATGTGAAATGCAAATCTACTTTTTGCTTAGCCATGTGAACAATATTTCACCTAGAAAGAATGCTCCTCTGCTAGTATTTTTTCTATCATCAATATTACCAACCCAATCTGCATCAATGTAGACTTGAAGATCAAAAGTACCTTCTTTCTTGTACAATAAACCAAAATCTTCAGTGCCTTTTAGATATCTCAAAATTATTTTTATTGCAGACATATTTGTTTCCTAAGGATTAGAAAAAAATATTGCAACAACAATGTGTGCTATATCAGGGTGGCTATGAACAACATACTCCAATTTACCAATCATAGATTGATAAATAGTATTATCCACCTCTTGTGTCTCTTCTTCTTTTGATGATATACAATGAGTAACCATAGGTGTTCAAAGAGGCTTGGAATATTCCATACCAAAATTTTTAAGGATCTCTTTGATATAATTAGCTTTTGTAATATAGATCCCTTCGGTATCTTGTTGTATTTGTAGACCTAGAAAGAACTTAATATCTCCAATCATTGAAATTTCAAACTTTTTTCTCATTTCATCAGCAAATCCTTTACATAAGATATCATTGCCTCCAAAAATAATATCATCAATACGAATTTCAGAAATTAAAACTTTGTTATCACTATCACACTTCAAGTAAACATTATTGTTATCATAGTTTATCTCCAAGTTATGTTGCCTATTAGTGTCCAACTGTAATACCTACCCCTTAGTCTGCCTTTCTGTGTCAGTTTCTGATCTCTTTTAGACCATAGTATGTGTGTGTTAGCTATTTTAGGTGATTTTAAGGATACTTATGTATTGTTTTTCATTATGCTATTGATCCATTGTTAGTTGTATTATGTCATCTATTTGCATATGATTTGTGATTATTTCATGTTGGTTATGTTTATGTTATGAAATCATTTTGATTAAGGTTTTCTAACAATATTGACCCTACATTTATATGCACATGGATCATTGTGATCTTTTACATTATTGTTTGTTGTGTTTGGTATGTTATGAGACAGTCATAGTTACTTGCTTCAGCGAGATCCACATGATAAACTAGTCTCAACCATTGTTTGTTATATTATATGTATGCATATGTTCGTCTTGTGATGACAAGTTTGCAGGTACTGGGCTATGTCTTCTCTGAATTGAGAGGAGTGAGCGTGCCCTATTGCAGTATCTCAATGGTAAGAGAGGGGAGATAATATTCAGGTCCAAATCCATACCCTAAACCCTTATTTTTTCCTAGAACTGGACAAGAATCTGATTGACTATCCTAGTGTTTGAATTTGTCAAGTGATGTAGATTTGTGAGCCTATTTGAGTGTGTTTGTCTTTGTGTTTCAGTTATTTTCTATTTAGATGGGTTTTAGATGGATTAATGATGCTTTTGGCTTGACTTAATTAGTGAATAATTATGATAAATATTAATGTTAATTATTGCACCTTTAACAAGGTTAAAACATTGATATATGAAATATATGACTATTTAATAATTAAATATTAATTAAATGCCTATATTTAATTAATTGATTTAATTATTAAGTTTTGATTTAAATAATTGAGATTTAATAAATATTAAATTCAATTAGTTGTGCATAGTTGAATTATTGAATATTTCTTTAAGTTGCATGATTAATTGATTTATTTAATTGAAATATTCTCACATGCATTTTCAATTTAACACTTTGCTTTCATATTATAAAGTTGAGTTATGCATGCTTTAAGTGAAAATTGAAAATAAAGAATTTCTTTTAATTATTAATTAGATAATTTATATTCCCTTTAGGGTTTTCACTTTTTAAAAACTTAATTGCTTGGTTTTCTATATCCTTAGATTGAAAGCCAATTTGGAGGTTGTTCAATCAAGGGAGAAAGAAAAATCAGGTGATGAAGGATTTGTGAAAGCTTGAGAGTATTTTGGAGCATTTTTTGGAATTTTTATTTGCTTGAAATTGTGGATTTTGTTCCTCTCATCAGTTGTGAGGTAGGATCTTGTTCATGTTAATTCTAGCTTTCGGATCCCTGTCTTCCATGCATCCGAAAAGCTAAGATCTTTTGTGTGATCTTCCTTGTTTGATTATTGTGTGGTTTATTGATGTAAAATTGAAGAAACGTGTTTTTGGTTCAATTTTGTGGTTTCTTTCAAGTTTGCAAGTCATATTTGTGCTTGTGGGCAAAAATGTTTTATTTTATGGTGTTAGATGCAAAATGGGCATTAGGGTTTTCATGTGGAAATGAATTTGTTTCAAAGTTGCCCTTAGGGTTTCAATTTGGGAAAAATGTCTTTTTTAAAGAAAATTGATGATTATTGCCAAGAAATTAAATATTAAATTTAGAATGTTTTTTCTTGTTTGTGTCAATTTGCATGCAATAGAATTCTATTCTTAGAAATTTTGTTTCTTTAGAAATTCTATTTTTAGAAATTCTATTTTTTTTAGAAATTCTATTTTAAAAAATAAAAAATAAATAAATAATAATAAATTAATTAAAAAAAATTTTAAAAAAAGAATTTTTTTTTTAGAATTTGCATGGAGTGCTATTCTATTTTTGGAAATTCTATTTTCAAAAAAAAAAAAAAAGATTTTTTTTTAGAATTCGCATGGAGTGCTATTCTATTTTCAGAAAAAAAAATACTTTTTTTTTGAATTCTCATGCAGTGGGTATTCTTTTTTTAGAAAAATGTATTTTCAAAAAAAAAATAGAAATTTTTTACTTGTAATTATAGTTAAATTTTTCGTAATTATTAAATAGACTAATTCATATGATGTGAATGTTATAAATTAATCTATAGAGGCTTTATGTACATTTTCTATGGAAAATTGAATTATATTGTTGTTAATAATGTTATTGGATAAACTAATTTGCATAGTGTTACTTTAAATGAGTTTATTACTGAATTTTATTGTCTTTCTTGAACCGTACTCATTATGTGATGATGTGTCTTCTAAGTGATTGATTTAAAGATTGTGTGTTTCTTTTCCTTTTGCGATACTGCTATGTGTCGACTGTCTATTGGGATTAGATGGCTATCAAGATGTAAAAATCAGAGGTTTTGGGGTTTCTATTCCTGTGGTGTTTTGTGTACCTCAGTGCATGTTTATGTTGAGATTGATTTTGAGTCTTGATCTTTTTACCCAACCTAGTTGTTTAACTAGTCTTATGTGATCATGTGATAGTACTTTATGTGGTATTGGTTAATTGAGAACCAATAGTTCTTGTATGGGCAAGAATCGATTTTGAGAGTTATGTTCTTCTCTTTGATATTGTTATGATTCTCTGAGGGTGTATCCCTATATGAGTGGAAATCAATGATGAGGTTTATGATATACCTTTATGATATTCTTCTGTGAACCTAGGGTAGGTTACCTAGTTGTATAGTAGAAGGTGGCTTGCAATAAGTTTTGAAGCCCACAAGTGGTTGCTAGGATAATTTATTGTAAGTAATTGTAATAAGTGATAACATAATAACTTATTAGGATGTCTTAGTATAATTTAATAAGATATTAAGCCTCACACATGCTTGAGCACTATTATAGGCCAAGATGCAGGATGAGTTGATGCTTTCTGCCTTAAGGGTTGTGTGTCTGGCATAGTTAGTGACTTTGTCTGTTTGAGAGGTCATTGGCTCCATGTATGGTCACTTGAGTGTTGGGGTCCATTGAGGGATTTCTAGGACAAAACTCAAGGGTTAGACATACATGATGAAACCTTCCTATATACTGCTTGGGTTATCCTACGTGTGTCAGTTACCTCTGGTATTCTATAGATCTCCTTGTTGTGATTTAGAGAGCTTCTAAGATCTTCCTATGCTTTTCTTTATGATGGTTGTATACCTTTGATGTTTGCCTTCTTGTTGTATACCCATGTGAGTGGGCCTGTTACTATCTCCTCAGCATGGTGGGAGTGGACCTTTGGTTCCACGCGGTCGAGTGGTAGTGATTCTTATTACCATTGAGATTCGATGTACGTCTTCATGCTTGGATGATTCTTATTGCAGTTCTTCTTCTTTTGTCTTCTTATTCTTCTTCTGGAGACTTGATCAGTTTCATGAGTTGCATATTTGTACCATATGTATATTAGTTGACATCCTTTGGAGGATGTATTGTATTGTATTATTATGTATTATTGCATACCCTGCGACTTGTGTAGTGGATGTTGCTTTGGTTGTATACCTTGAGTATCAGTTGTTTATGTGGTCCTATTATTTGAGATGTATGTTATTGGATTCAGTTGATGTATCCTTTATGTTAGTCTTTATAGTTGATTCTTTGTAGATTATTTTTCTTAAGTAATTCTATGTCAAGGAACCCTCAAGACTTGTAACCTTTGTTGAGTTTCACTTATGTGTATGTCATGTTATCTCATGTGTTGCTTCCGCATTGTTAACATTATTATTTATAAAAATTTAAAAAATATTTATTCTGTTAACTTAGTTGCTTTGGTTGGTTAGTTCTCCTGGGTTCCTTGGCGGGGCATTAGACCAACACTTAGTAATTTATCTATGTAGGTCAGTCAATCATCACTATGATCAAGATATTTTACTAAAGCCGAGAATTGTATAAGACTTGTATTTTGTACCTAGTAGTAATTATTGTCAAGAAAGTCAATGGTTGCTGAGTACCCCTACAGTTGTCGAGAAGATAAAATATCAAGAATATTGATTTCCGAGTTGAGAGTTGTGTCGAGTGACAATATTTGAACATCATTTTGACTGAGCACTAGAGACCTCATATGCTGAGTGAAGCAATTTTTTGTATGTTTTTGGAATGATACAAACACTTATTTAAACCATTTTGGCCAACTTCTATGAAAAATTTAATTATTTTTAAGGTATTTAATGAAGTTAATTACATGATCTGACAAAGAATTGATCCCTATGCAAGCTAAGAAACCAATACGAAAAAGGGAGTGCTTAAGAGAAAAAAGAGATGAATGTAGATCATTGATCTTGATCTAGAAGCTTCATCTGTTTTCTATTTTAGGAAGCCTCAAATCCCTAATGAAAATGATGTATGAAGGAGAAGAGATCATGTGTATGCCAAAGGAGCATAGATCAGAAAGAGTGACTGAACAGAGCAATGAAGGGCAGAGCAGAGTTATTAGATTTAGAGATCGTATAAGAATTGGAAAGAGGAGATATGTAATTAGCATTTGAAGTGCAAACCAAAAGATCAGGTACTGATACATTTTAGCAAGTGAACTAGGGTAAATCTCTTAACAGAGTGGTCCTAATAGACCTTTGTAAATATCCTAATAGGGTGCTTACTTGGCTATAAGTTTTAAATTCTTTAATCAAGGTAGAACTAATAGTCTGTAAGCCTTTAATAAGGCAAACCCCTCAGAGGGTAGATCATTAGAAGTGATCAAAACTTTGTAGCCCTAACAAGTGATGACATATAACTAATTGAATGTTTGAAAATGTTAAGTTGATCACCAAAATGTAGAAGGATAATGCAAGAAATTAAATCAGTTAATGGATTATATTATCATTGATGTCAACTTGATATAATCTATTTGGTTATATACAAAGTGTCAAAGACTTCAGAGAATCAGAGAGATAAAGATTATGCTTTATGTAATGCATAAAAGATAAGTATTCACTATGTGACATCAAACACCGACGATTAGTGGAACCTAACAGATAGAGATCACCAACAGTCAAGTCACAGTGATACTCAAGAAAGAAAACCGATGAGCATTACTGACAAGAAGAATCTAGCATATCCAATGGCCATAAACACAATGTAAACTAATGAAGAAGCTCGATGAGAACTAGAGTGTTGACCGACGCTATCAAACAGTTAAACACCCAAAATAACTAAAGTTCAGAAATAAAAAAAAATCTAGCTGGCATAGCTAAATATAGACTTAACTAGTTTTTATCATTATTTTCATCGACAAGATAAGCCAAAGATAAGTGAATGATTTAAATTTTTTTTGTCCAGTTGGCAAGAAGATCTCAGTGAGACAAATTAGGAGTTTTTCTATAAATCTAATTGGCTAAGATTGTGGATCATGCCAAGATCAAGAAAATCAAGAACCTAACAATGGTGATATCATATCTATAAATAGACAACTCAATTCATTACGAATTGTGTGGGGAGAGAATGAAAAAGAAGATGCTAAAGAGAAACTGATGAAGAGAAAATTCATACAGTGCTGATCAATCAATCTAAGGAAAGAGCTAAAGTTTTTTGCGGACACCAAGCAACAGAGCACAACATCATCAAGCAGAATCAAAGTGGAGCAAAGGTATAACAGAGATATATTGATTAGATTATTTTGTGAGATTACAATAGATCTGAAAATCTATAAGTATAAGTTGTAGATGTGAATAGATCATATTGTTTCAGTTTAACCATTGATTCAGAAAGTCTCTTAACCGAGTAGGATTTAAATATCCTTTCTATATTGAGATACATCCAATGGAGTATCAAAAATTTTGATCATGAAGATAGCATCAGATGCCAGATACCAATTGACAGGCCAAGTGAGTGTTTGATCAAAGATGGTAGCATGAGATGCTAGATATCAAGTGCCAGACTAAACTTTTAAATCCTCTAACAAGGTCACACCTAATAGTGTGTCTATAACCTTTAATAGGGTTGGCTCTTCACTGAGCTCACTTGAGAAGAGTGAAATTTTTGGGTTACCGGTCCCAAGCAGTTTTTCCCTTTACAGGGTTTCCACGTTAAAAATATATGTGTCAATGTGTCTATGAGTCATTACTTTAGTGTTTCTCATTACACATAACTTAATTAGATTGATTTCTATACTCTAAATAATTTACTATCTTTTGGTAAATTAACAGACGGCTTTTTGGTAAACATACAATAGAAGGTTTTACAAAGCATTTTGATTAGTAGTAATTTGATGAAAGTATTTGGAGGCATTCATCTTATAGGACTGGAGATAACTAGAGGCTTAATATTGTGGTACTAAGTTTTAAGGGTTGATTATTGGGATATTTTTGAGACCACTTATTCACCCCCCCCCCCTCTCAGTTATTACTAACAATTAGTATCAGAGCTTGTGTGCTTAGAAAGGGAGTTTAAAAACTCAAGTAAAATATCACAAGATGAACAAATGAGATGTGCCCAAGTTGAATAAAGACAACTTTGTATCATAACAAAGCAGAATAAGACCCCACCTATCAGGTATTGGAAATGATATTGTTCAATACTTAGATATTGAATATGTGCTTCCTAAAGGGCCTCATACTCTAGAGAAATTAAGAGTTAAGCATGAGCATAAATGCATGATGATAGAACTTGCATCATCACTCTCTGATGCCAAGTTTTAAGATGTCAAAACCTGCACCTCTGCAAAGAAAATGTGGGATAAGTTGAAGCTGGTACATGGAGGAGATGCTAATGTACTAAGAGAAAAGGAAGAAATCCTAAGAGGGAGGTTTGATGACCTAAGGATGAAAGAAGGAAAAAACATTACTCAATATAGCTACAAAATAAAAGTAGTCAATGCTATCCGAGGAGTTGGAGGTACACTTGAAGAGGAGACAATCGTAGGTAAAATCTTGAGAACCTTACTGCCTGTATATGCTATTAGATTTTTTTCTATTCAATAAATGAGAATAGTTGCAAAAAATATAGTTACTCTAGATAGTCTGATTGGTAGACTAATATCATTTAAGATGAACAATTTTGATAATAGTGTCTTACCATTTTTAGAATCTGCATTCAAATCTTCTTTAAAGATAAGTAATTCAAGTCATAGACATGCTATTAGAAATGATAGTGAAAGTGATAATGAAGAGCAAGGACTTGATGAGATTGAAGCACTAATGACAAGAAGATTTCAGAGAGGCAAAGGTAAATAAAAAACTAGATTAACACTTTTATGTTTCAATTGTAAAGAGGTTGGACACTTTTCTACAAGATGTCCAAATAGAAGAAAAGATGACAGAGGAAATGACAGATCATATGAAAATAAGTTTTATAGAGGTGATAATAGGGATTACCAAAGCAACCGACAATTTGACAAAAGAGATACCCGAGGCTACAAGGACAAAGGGAAGAAAGCATGTTACCTAGCTGAGAATAGAACTAATGACATCGACACTGAATCAGAAGAAGACATTGAGATGATATTTGTAGCCATGAAGGATGATTAAGATGAAGATGAAGAAAGGTATTTAGAAATTGCACTCATATCTAAAGTTAGTAAAAATGATGTCTGGATCATAGATAGTGGCTGCACTCACCATATGACTGGTGATAAATAAAATTTTAAGACTTTTGAATACTATAATGGTGGTTCAGTAAGAATGGGTAATGATACACCTTGTCTGGTTGAAGGTAAAGGAACCATAATGTTGAATAACCTGATAAAATGTGAAAATGCTTACTGGGTTAAAGGATTGAATTACAATTTGTTAAGTGTGTCTTAGTTGAACAATTCAGGTCATAGAGTAGCATTTGAAAATAAGAAGGCAAAGATCTTCAATGAATCAGGAAGGTTGATAAGTATCGGTGAGCAGACAAAAGGTAACCTTTTCTATCTTGATGACATTAACACCACTTGTTTGATGGCTAGAAATGAAGACATATGGTTGTGGCACAAAATATTGTGTCATGTGAACTTTGAAAACATGAAAAAGATAAGAAACAAAAGGAATGTCAAAGGCTTACTGACAATGACTAATCCTGAACATATCATGTACAAGAATTGTCAAAAAGGTAAGATGAAAAAGTCTAGTTTCAAGAGTAAAACCCATACATCTACTGCAATTATAGAATTAGTCCATACATATCTATGTGGACCGATGAGGACAAAGAGCTACTATGGAGATAGGTATTTTATTCTCTTTGTTGATGATTTTTCTAGAATGATGATGGTCATGTTTTTAAAAGATAAATCATAAGCATTTAAGATTTTTAAATGGTACAAAGCAATGGTAGAAAACAAAGTGAAAAGAAATTGAAATGCTTAAGGTTAGATAGAGGAGGGGAATTTACATCAGATGAATTCATTGACTATTGCAATGAGCATAGAATTAAAAGATAGGTTTTTGCACCAAGAACACCACAACAAAATGGAATTGTTGAGAGGAGAAACAAATCAATTGTTGATTGTGCAAGAACATTGATGATTGAGAAAAGCATCACTCAAAATTTTTGGAGGGAAGCTGTCAGTATTGTTGTCTACACATTAAACAAAGTACAATTGAAGAAGGACACAAAGAAGACACCATATGAGCTTTGGTGTGGTCACACACCCAATGTAAGTTACCTCAAAATCTTTGGTAGTCAATGTTATATTTTAAAGGATGATAGAAATGGAAAACTTGACTGTAAAAGTGAAGAAGGTATCTTCCTAGGGTACTCAACCAAAAGAAAGGCTTCTAAATGTCTTAACAAGTCATCTAACAAAATCATTGAAAGTGCAAATGTGAAAATAGATGAATTTGCATAAAAGAATGATAAGGAAAGCAAAAAGGAACCAAAGGACTACAACAAGTTTGTTTATATAGAACCTAAAACTCTACCCAAGCAATAGTGTGTCACTCCCAAGCATCAGAACATTGCACCTGAGCATCAGGCTGCAATTACCGATGATTAGGATCATTCTCAAAATGATATTGTGAAAAATGGAGATGAAAATAAAGGTGAATCTAAGATAATCAGAATGATGAACACAGAGCTAAATTGAAACTTGCCAAGTATGTTAGAAGAAATCATCAACAAGATAAAATCATAGTAGACAAGAATGCTGGAACAAGAACAAGAAGTAAGTCATTGAACACAAGATGTTTACTTTGTGATTTTGAGCCTAAATCTGTTTACAATGCACTTGATAATGAAGAATGGGTCAGTGCTATGAATGAAGGGATATAAAAAATTGAGAAGAACAATACATGGACACTAGTACCAAGACCAGATGACAAGAATGTCATCGATACCAAATGGATATTTAGAAATAAGCTGAATGAGAATGGAGAAGTCACTAGAAACAAAGCAAGATTAGTATGCAAGGGATATGCACAAGAAGAATGTATTGACTATGGTGAAACCTTTGCACCCGTTGCTAGACTAGAAGGAGTTAGAATATTACTTGCTTATGCTATGTTTAAAGGATTCAAAGTATACCAGATGGATGTCAAATTTGCATTCCTAAATGGAATACTAGAAGAACAGGTATACATTGAACAACTAGAAGGGTTTGTTAATCCAGACAAGAGAAATATGGTATGTAGACTACATAAAGCTGTGTATGGATTGAAATAAGAACCTAGAGCCTCGTATGAAAGATTTAACTCCTATCTCATTAGCATAAAATTTTTAGACCAAGTGAAAATAGCAATCTATACTTCAAATAAGATACCGAAGGTAATATTCCGATTGCTGAAATTTTTTGTTGATGATATCATTTTTGGGGGAAATGAATTGTTATGCAA
The DNA here is from genome assembly GCA_018584345.1 of Thuja plicata. Taxonomy (NCBI): domain Eukaryota; kingdom Viridiplantae; phylum Streptophyta; class Pinopsida; order Cupressales; family Cupressaceae; genus Thuja; species Thuja plicata. The sequence goes on from MU224624.1 coordinate 489,248, forward strand.
ATCCTTTGCTAATGAAATGAGAAAGGAATTTGAAATTTCTATGTGTGGGGAGATCAAATTATTCCTTGGTCTATAGATTCTTCAACAAGATGCAGGCATTTACATCACTCAGTCCAAATACATCAAGGAAGTGCTGAAGATATTCAAGATGGAAGATTCCAAACCAGTTGGAACACCTATGGCTACTAGATGCAAGCTAAAAAATGAAGACAAGAAAAATGAGGTAAACCAAACCTTATATAGATCAATGATTGGAAAAATGATGTATGTTGTTCATACCAGACTAGATATAACACATGCAGTGGGGATAGTTGCAAGATTCTCTGCTAAACAAAGAATCACATATGACTACTATCAAAAGAATTCTAAGATATATGAAGAACACCGAGGAATATGGATTATGGTACAAAAGAGAAGGCAAATTTTACCTACAAGTCTATATAGATGTTGATTGGGTTGGAAACATTGATGACCAAAAGAGCACAACTGGAGGAGCATTCTTTATGGGTGACAGACTTGTCACATGGATAAGCAAGAAGCAAGGATGCATCTCTCAGTCTACTGTAGAAGCAGAGTATGTGGTTGCTACTGCAAATTTCTCAAATATTGCATGGATCAAACAATTTCTGGAAGGTATGAATATGAAGACTCTTGAACCAGTAATTATCTACTATGATAATACTAGTGCAAAAACCATTTCTAAGAATCCAGTCATGCATGCTAAGACTAAACATATTGCTATCAAGTATCACTATCTAAGAGAATAGGTACAAGAAAATGAATTAACACTTGAATATGTTCAATTAAAGGAACAATTAGCTGACATATTCACCAATCCATTACCAAAGGATACTTTTGAGTACCTGAGACAAAGACTAGGGGTCCAACCCTTGTCTATCAGTCAGTAAGCTAACTAGGAGGTTGCATCAGCCTATACCAAATCTGAAGATTAGTCATGTTGATGCAAACACCAAGATGGACAACAACATATACATTTGTACATAGCAAGGTACAAATCTACACCAAACACCAGAGACATTGTAATGCTAATGGATAGGTAAATTCAAGGAATAAATTATGCAAAGGGATGGAACATGATAAGATGATAAATCAAGGAGAAGTATTTTCATTTGTCATTGTTGTCAAAGGGAGATATTTTCTCATTATCAGTAGGGAGAAATCTATTTTATCGTACAAAGGGAGAGATGATCTAGAGATGATCTAATTATCATAAAGGAAAAGGGAGAGATGATCTCATTATCAAAAGGAGAGTTATGATAAAAGAAAAGATTATATCATTATCCATGAAGAGAAGTTCCGAAAAGTCAGAAGGAAGAGTTAATCAATATTCTAAGGGAGAGAAATTGATTACACATGAAATATCCATCTAAGGGAGAGAAGTAACAAAGGGAGAGAGTTCAGACATAGAGAAAGATTATTGTCAAAGGAAAAAGAGCTTATCAAGAAGAGGAACAGTCAAGGCAGGGTACATATCAGAACAGAGAAATTAGATGATACATCTATCCAAAGAAGGGATTAAATATTGAAGACAATCCCTCTGCAAGAAACAAATCTAAGCTATTTTTGAGCTTACCAAAAGCCAGACATTTGTAATAGTTACATTAGGAAAGCTTGATGAAACTATATATTTCATATTGTATTACTGATAGTATAGTATGATAAGGTAGTATGTTGCCATCAATGTCAAAGGGAGAGATTGATGACATATAAATAATTGAACATTTGAAGATGTTAAGTTGATCACCAAAATGTAGAAGGATAATGCAAGACATTAAATCAGTTAATGGATTGTATTGTCATTGATGTCAACTTGATATAAATTATTCGGTTATATACAAAGTGTCAAAGACTTCATAGAATTAGAGAGATAAAGATTATGCTTTTTGTAATGCATAAAAGACAAGTATTCACTATGTGACTTCAAACACCAAATGTTAGTGGAACCTGATGGATAGAGATCACCGAAAGTCAAGTCACAGTGATATCTAAGCAAGAAAACTGATGAGAATTACCAACAAGAAGAATTAAGCATACCCGATGGACATAAACATAGTGTAAACTAGTGGAGAAGCCCGAGGAGAACTGGAGTGTTGACCAACGCTATCAAACAGTTAAACACCAAAAATAATTAAAGTTCAAAAATGATAAAATATTTAGCTGGTAGAGCTAAATATAGACTTAACTAGTTGTTATCATTGTTTTCATCGACAAGATAAGCCAGAGATAAGTGAATGATTTAAATTTGTTTTGTCTAGTTGGCAAGAATATTTTAGCGAGATAAATTAGGAGTTTTGCTTTAAATCTAATTGGATAAGATTGTGGATCATGCCAAGATTAAGAAAATCAAGAACCTAACAATGGTGATATCATGTCTATAAAGAGACAACTCAATTCATTACAAATCATGTGGGGAGATAATGAAAAAGAGGATGCTAAAGAGAAACTGATGAAGAGAAACTTCATACAGTGCTGATCAATCAAGCTAAGGAAAGAGCTAAAGTTTTTTACGGACACTGAGCAATAGAGCACAGCATCACCAAGCATAATCAAAGTGGAGAAAAGGTATAACAAAGATATATTGATCAGATTATTTTGTGAGATTACAATAGATCTAAAAATCTGCAAGTATAAGGTGTATATGTGAACAGATCATACTGTTTTAGTTTAGCCATTGATTCAAAAAGTCTCTTAACCAAGCAGGATTTACATATCCTTTCTATATTGAGATACATCCAGTGGAGTATCAAAAAGTTTGATCACGAAGATAGCATGAGATTCCAGATACCAATTGATAGGCCAAGTGAGTGTTTGATCAAAGATGGTAGTATGAGATGCCAGATATCAAGTGACATACTAAACTTTTAAATCCTCTAACAAGGTCACACCTAACAGTGTGTTTGTAACCTTTAACAAGGTTGACTCTTCACCAAGATCACTTTAGAGGAGTGAAAATTTTGGGTTACCGGTCCCAAGTGGATTTCCCTTAACAGGGTTTCCACATTAAAAATCTATGTGTCAATGTGTCTATGAGTCATTACTTTAGTTTTTTTCATTACACATAGCTTAATTGAATTTATTGGTATACTCTAGATAATTTACTATCTTTCAATAAATTAACACACTTCTTTTTGGTAAACATACAGTAGAAGGTTTTACAAAGCATTCCAATCAGTAGTAATTTGATAAAAGTGTTTGGAGGCATTCATCTTATAGGACTGAAGATAACTAGAGGCTTAATATTGTGGTACTAAGTTTTAAGGGTTGATTATTGGAATATTTTTGAGGCCAATGATTCACCTCCCTCTTAGTTATTACTAGCAACAAGCACACTTTGCTAGTGTAGTAGTGAATATTTGTGGGTGTCATCCCTACCCAATTTTTACCTTCAAGGGTTTATGGGTTATGAAAATTTTGTGTCATAAGTTTTGTTATCAATCAAGATTGCACCTTTAGCTTGATGTGAAATCTAGCTATCTTGTTGAAACATGGAAATGTTCTTGTTGATGGGAGAGAGAATGAATCTCCAGATTCTAGGTTGATTCCTATTGGATTTGGAATATCACCTAAAATTGATTTCTAATTTGGGAAAAGTGAGAAAGATAACTGAATCTGAATAAAATAAAATAAAAGGTGATACACCAAAACTTGATTCAGACTTTTCAAAATTTCAAGCTAGCATCCACAGGTCATACACTAATGATTTCTGCAATAACATTCACTATTCAATGCATAGGCTGACTTAAATTTCACTACTAGGGTCTGTACCCCAAACAGTGACAATTCTTCCAACAAACATGTAGATTCTGCAAAAGGTTTACACTCCACAACCTAGAATAGGAATTAGATCAATTCACTAATCTATACTATAAAATACTTTACAATTAAATGCAAAAAATTGAAAGGACTGATAACAAAAATGCAAAAAGATGTATGAATAATGGGGCAAGCTTTATTATCCTCAAAATCTGTAAAATAGTTACATTAGAAAGTACAAAAAAAATGCCAAGGAATATATGCATTCACTTTAATACAATTTGTATCAAACATGAAATGATGGCTACAAAATGTATGAAAAAGATACAAAGAAACAAAATGATCACTAATGCAACCTTCCTCCTAAATTTTGACCCCTAAAACTGAATAAGAGGCTCAACTATATACTCTCTCATGAGTAAATTTGAAACTCTAACTCCCTCAAAAAAGGTCCTCATAATCAGCTAGAAACCCTAAATTTAAGGCACAATACATTCCCTAAACCTAGCCCCTAATGTTGGCATTTTTAAAAAATTACATCTCTGTTACAAAATATATTGCCAACCTATCAAAAATATAGCCCAAGAATCCTAAACTATAACCCAAAATAGGCAAACCCTAAATCCATCACATATAATCCTAACCCATGGAATATAGCCAAAACATGCCAAAATCAACACCATAACTAAGGTCAACATGACCAAAACCATGCAAAAAATATCATCTACATCGTGGCATTGGTTGTGTTTTCATGGCATTTGAATATAGTTGTCGTGCACTACAGTTAGTCTAGAGCATTCAATGCTTCTAACAACAGACTTCAAGTTCTATCAAAACTTGGCATATGCATTGTATTTTGCATTCCATTTTTTATTTCTTCATTTTGGGAAGATGTTAGGGTTTTGAAACCCTAACCTCATGGCGCTACCATGCTATGATTGTGGCACAACTTTTTCTTCTCTACGTGATTATTTTAGCTAAAAAAATGATTCCTCTTTGTCTTTGGTCAGTAATGTGCATTAATGGAGCTTGGGCTCATTGTATGTAGTGGGTAATATTGTGAAGTTTAGAAGAGTTTGGATTCTGCATGTACTTAGCACCAGGGTTCACTGAGAGATCGAGCTATGCATAATACTAGAGTTTACTTGCTAAGAGTCAAAGAGCTCAGGCTCTCTTCACTGCGGGCTCTCTTCGTAGACTGGAGTATCATCATTTAAGTGTTTGTGTTTAACAAGAGATTGGTCTCATGCCATCATGCATGGCACTGTACATGTTCTTCTTTGATCTCAACTTGGGCTCTTTATTGTTTGTGGCACTTGAGTTAAAAGAGCTCGGGCTCCCTTCACCATCGCGGCCTCTACTTGGATTGGAGTCTTCGCATGCCATAATATATGGAACTCTTCATGCACATCTTCATCAAACTCAGGCTCGAGCACATCTCGGCTTGTAACTCATAGATAAGTTACTCTTCTTTTGTTGAACAAGTTATTAAACATATTATTTGTATTACATAGTTTTTGCAATATTTTGAGTTACGGGTTCTAGTTCTTGGATCTCCACCATGTTTTCTGCAATAATTCTAGGTTATTATAATCCAGATCTCCATCTTTTATTTGTGATTATTACTGGGTTTTATATTTAATCTCTATTGACTCCACCATGTCTCTTGTCTCTTTTCCTCCATGATTTCTTGCTAGAATGTTGTCATTATTTCTCACTGTCTGTCATGATTTTTAGGGTTCAGTTTCATCTCATGTTAATGTATCACTATTGTCTTTATTTTTCTCAACTCGAGCCTCTATTGAAGTAGAAATATGTACACATGAATTTTGATGAATCTGCATTAAATAATGAAACCATGCATGAGGTGTCTATCATTTTAACTAAGAGATGGACTTGGGCTTCTTTTTTGGTTCCACTCTGACAAAACCATGGCTTAGATGATATCGCCACCATGTCTGAAGGTCATTAAACTAGGTGGAGACCATGCTATCTTTGTTGAATTGGAATCATTGTGTACTATCTGCATCTTTGTTTTTATTTGTCATTATGTTGTCTTCATGTTGCTTGTATTCATGCTCGAGCACATTATTCTGTTAGAACCATGCCGCTCCTTGTGCGAAATGTTCCACTGTGTAATATAATGGTGGCATCTTTGTTTCCACTGTATGTTAAAATAATGCCCTATCTCTATGCATCATGTCTGATGTTTATATCGTATGGTTTCACACTACAAAATAGTGAAAACTATAAGGTTAGTAAATAATGATCACCTCTTGTGAAGGAATTACTCATGAGGTTCAAGCTTGGACTCGTGACTCTCATTAGCAATATTGTAAAATCAAGCTCCACCCACAAATATGCATATTTCTTTTCCATTTGCATAGCTTTGTACTACATATGCATCTTTATTTTGAATTAAATACTGTTATTCAAACATAAATAACATGTAACCATAGCATTTCAATATACACATAAACTCTGTTATGTAAACATGCAAAACTGTACTTATTATCTTCCATTTTTTCTTAAAATACTACATTTAAACTCATTTGTACATGCACTTGGAAGCATTAGATAATAAAACTATTTATCTGTTAAAGCAAATTTCTTGTCCTCTATTTTTTATTCCTGATTGAAAAAAAGGATGTTATTGTTATTCTATTTCTCACTAATTCAATCATAATAGTCTTTATAACTGCAGTAGGATGCACTATTGTTTGATGATAACAATGTTTGAACCATGTACATACATTTCTCAATTTGATACAATGCAATTGGATCTTCTGTATATGCATATGTCTGACACTTTGTAATAGTGTTACTATTTCCTTACTGTTAAATATGCACTATATTTTCTTTGACCCACCCTTAAGCACTTTCACTTAATTTGATTCATATATGCATACTCATTTGATAATGTTGATGCACTCATTGTATATGCATGTGTCTGGGACCTTGATACACATTAGCATAATCCTAGATGTGCTAATCCATTTGATAACAAAAAATGACATCTTACTTTTGTTGATGCATAACAAAAATAATCTTTTCAACAACAATACATTTAACTTTAATTTGTATAGTAATGCATAATAGTGTTACCTCTTTTTTAATTCATCTCCTTCTTTGCAGCCCTCTGTTCTTTGCACTTACACACTTTATAACACCATCATTTTCAATCCCTCATTCTTTGCAAATCTCCTCATGGCATTAGATCATCTCATTGCAATTTGGAGTATCCATCTTTCACTTCACATGCATCTACCAACAACTATTGTTGTATTTTGCATCTTTGTATCAATGACATAAACTTGTAACAACATGCTTGCATCTTGTACCAAATTTTAGGAACTGCATCTACTTCTTTTGTATCCTCTCATTCCTGAACTTTTGAACTCTTATCTTTTTTGTTTTTGCATGTAATGCATCTTTTGAGGTTCAAGCATGAGCTCGTGACACTCACTATATTTTTCTTTATCATCTGCAACTAGTGAGTTCATAGATCATGTTTATTTCTACATTTGAATATACCTTTGTTTATTTTGCTTTCACACACCATCAAATCAACATGTTAGGTTAGTGAATTGAATTAACCAAACAATTTTTATGTGTGAGTGCCATGTGAAATGACATTCATTCATGAATTTTGGTTGATTGGTTGTGTTTACCATCTTAATATGTTGATGTTCTAAAAAAGGTTTCTTAGCTACAGGAACTAAATCTCTTTAATCTAGATTTATGGTCTTACAAACAAAAACTCTTGAATAATTCAGAATAATAACCATATACAGTAAAAAAATTCATGGAGTTATGTCCCTTTGATACTTTTATTCAGTTGATGTAGATGCATACTTTGTTTTTGTATTGATGTTATTGGTAAATTTACAACTATAAAAGTTTGATTGCTGTATGTTGTTTTGGTTTACAAGACCCTAGACCTAGAATGTAGAACTGACAGAAGGACTTGGACAGAGACACAAAGACTTGACAAAGTTCAAATAACCATCTACCCTAATACAAAATCAACTTTTAGAAGGAAATGCATGGACCCCTACTCATTCTTCTATCATGATTTTCTTTTTTGTAATATCCTCTAAGTTTCAATATGAAAGATGTAATATGGAATAAACATTTGCCTAATACATTCAGTCTGAATGCACAATGTAATGATAAATTATGAATTTGCAAATTTGAGCATGATCAATACTTAGAGTACAATAATCTGATAATATGAATGCATTGCAATGTATTTCATTTTCATTTTTTATGAATAAAAAATGTTGAAGAGATGTGCCTTTATGCAATCTTTTAATGTTTATAATTTTCATACTGCATGTGTACTTCATTTTCCGTATTCAAGCAATTCTGCAACTTAGAACAACAACTATTCAATGCATAATTCAATGTAAAAGTAGTGTCAGCCTATCAATTTAGTATGCAAAATAAATTGATAACATTTTTTGGCCACCTCTCAAGGTTGTCTTCCTGCTGAAAAATATCAGACCAGTTTCCTTCTACATATCCATTGGGCACAGAGTCTTCAACTTTACAAAAACTAAACCTTCTCAAACTGAAAAAAAGCTAAAAACTTAGAACTGAAACAAAACCACAGATGTTACTGTTGTACTCTAGTGTCATTGCATGGATGAAATGCTTATGATATGGGGTAGAGGAATGGATTCCATGCCTTATATGATGGGTATATTTTTCATGTCATGATGGTGAAGTATAACAATGTTGTCCTTGGTTTCTTCTACCACACAACTAAAACTTAAACTAAAACTTTGCTCTTATCATAACTTGATTAATGAAATGTGCATTGTCTATAACAACAAATCTAAATAGTTTACTGTTATGCATGATGTATGTTTCCTTGATTGGGTCATGATAGTAACAAAAGTACTAACTACAAACCACTAAATGAAACTGGAACTATTGTGCTCAACCACACTTAGAAAAAGCAAACTACAACTAAAAACTTCCAATCTAGTCTAAGCTAATCAATCATCAAAACCTCAGATACATCCAGTAATAATTTGATTAAAATAGCTTCCCTTTCTCACCAAAAATGGATGAGATGCATGCATATGGGAAACCAAAAAGATATGAAATATGACAGAAATTACCAAAAAATCCTATAGCATATCTTGAAAATGATAAACCAAATCACATACCTCTTGGATTTTATCAATATCAATGCAAATTTGAGGTATATAAACATGCTAGATCTGATTCTCTATAATTGGAATCTCAAGAATAGGCCCCATTCTGGAAATATGTCTGATTGGGCAGCCTCTTGTAATAACAGATTCTAATTTTTTGCTGCTGATTTTTGTGATTTCAACTATCTTTTCATCTATGGTACCAATTTGATTAGAAATTCCAAGATCTAGAGGATTAAGAAGTTGGATAACTGCATAGTCTACCTAATGTGGCTGATTGTCATACTCTTTGTTTGGATAATTTGGTTCAATCTCATATCTCTACATGTTTTTTTTTCTTATATGTTCTTCAATCAACATTCTATCAACTTCATCCTTAGGCATGTGCTGAGATTTAACAGCCACCACATGTTCAAAAACTTGTTGAACTTGACTCTCTCTATGAGGAGGTGCAAGATGAACATCTAATTCTACCATAAATACTTCAAGATCATCAAAAAAATCAGCCTCATCAACCTGATTTTATATTTTGCATGGAAGAGGATTGATATTTACCTTGTTGTCACTATCATGTATGCTCAAAACACCAAAAACTTGAACTTCTTCTTACTATCCTAGGACTGGTATTTCTACCCTCTGATTTACAACATTATCTTCATGTTCTTGCATGAGGGTAGGCTCCAATTCTTCATCTACTTGGCCAGAACTTGATAATGGTGTTTTTTCTAGTACGTTGTCCTCTTCAAAAAACTTAGATAGCTCATAAAACACATCTGCTATCATTTCATTGTTCTGGTCAGCAAAGGTATGAGGCTTAGATACAACCTCTTTCTCAACATTTCATTTATGATTTTGTGCCTCTTCATAGTGTATTTTACTGGCTTCCCTATACTTAATAATTATACTAATCAGGAGCCTTATTTTCTCTTTATGCTCACATAGCTCTTTTTCATGAAATTCCTCATGAGATGTTAATTTCTTTTGGAAATCTTCCTCACATTTTACACCTATAGAAAACATGACCCCTATTAATTTTCTCTGTTATTCTAACTCTTTCTCATGAACTTTCTTCTGTGGTTCCAGCTTCTTCTCATGAAACTCTTCTAGTGTTGCTATCTCTTTTTGTAAATACTCCTCATACTGTTGCTTTTGTGCCTCCTTCTGCTTCTCTTCTCCTGAAAGAGCTTTGATGACATGTAACTGATTGAATGTTTGATAGTGTTAAGTTGAAGATAATGCAAGGCATTAAATCAGTTAATGGGTTGTATTGTCATTGATTTCAACTTGATATCATCTGTATAGTCATGTACATAATGCCAAAGACTTCAAAGAATCAATGGAACAAAGCTTATGCTTTCAGCAATGCATAAAAGTCAAGTATTCACTAAGTGACAAACAACATTAATAGAGTGCACACCATCGGTAAAGGAAAAGAAGGAAATTCAAGTGATACCTGACGAGCAGAAGATAGTGTTACTTGACAAAGAAAAACCACAAGATGCCTGACGAGCTGAAAATATAGTTGCTCGACGAGTAAAAATCCAATGATGTCTAACGGATGGAGATACCAAAGATAACTAGACTCACACAGAAGGAATTGTCAGTTGTCACTGACAACTAACTATAGAGTTGACCAACGGAACAAAGAGTTCAGAAAATGACAAAATATCTAGCTGGCAAGAGCTAAAGATAGACTTAACTGGTTGTTTTTTTTGTTATTATTTGACCATAGTTAAGTAATTTATTTAAAGATGATTTGTACAGTTGGGAAGAAGATAACTACAAGATAAATTAGGAGTTATGCTTTAAATAAAATTGGCTGGATTATTTTTCACACCAAGAATCAAGAATTAGTGAATATCATGTCTATATAAGAGACAAGCTTAATTCATTTATGAATGGGATTAAGCGGAGTGAATAGAAAGAGGATGCTAAAGATAAAATGATGAAAAATATCTTCATACAATCCTGATCAACCAAGCTGAAGGAGAGCTAAGGAATTCTACAGACATAGACAAACAGTGAAGCACATCATCACAGAGCATAAAGTGTGCAGCACAAAGAATTGAATTGATACATTGATCAGAGAGGTAATGTACTTAAATATATCTAAAAATTTGTAATTCAAAGTTGCATTAGAAATAGGTCATAGTGTTTCAGTTTAACCATTGAAGCATCAAGTCTCTTAATTGAGAAGGACTTAACAGTCTTCTATGTATTGAGGTACATCCCAAGGAGTGCCAAAAAGGTTGATTCATGAAAGTAGCATTGGATTTTCTCGATACCTATTGATAGTCTAAGAATGAGGCTAATTCAAGGATGGTAGCAATAGATGCCCAATACTAAGTGACAACCTCTATGTATAAAATCCTCTAACAAGGTCACACCTAACAATGTGTTTTTAACCTTTAACAGGGTTGGCTCCTAACAGGGGTCACTTTAGAAGAGTGAAAATTTGGGGTATCGGTCCCAGTGGTTTTTCCCTTAATAGGGTTTCCATGTTAAAAATTCATGTGTTATGTGTGTATGATTCATTTCTTTATTGTTTTTTATCTAACATAGTTAACACTAGGTTGATCAGTATGCTCTGCTTATTTACTGAGTTTCGGTAAATAGTTACATTGCTTATCGGTAATCAAGGAGAATAAGGATAGACAAGGAAAACTGACAGATGGTTAATCATTATAATTATTTCATGGCATGCATCTTGTAGGTACATAACAATCTGAGGTTTATTTGATTGGTGGTTAAGTTTGAAGGATAAAATTTTGAGGCCACTGATTCACCCCCCTCTCAGTTATTACTAACAATTGGTATCAGAGCGTGTGTGCTTAGAAAGGAAGGTTTCAAGACCTATGTCAAGATCACAAGATGAATAGATGAGATGTGCCCAAGTTGAACAAAGACAACTTTGCTTCATGGAAAAGCAGGATAAGACTCCACTTATCAGGTATTGGTAATGATGTTACTCAATTCCTAGATAC
>MU224624.1:501297-527333 GCA_018584345.1 Thuja plicata
CAAAGAAGATGTGGGACAAATTGAAGCTTGTACATGGAGGTGATACAAATGTTCTGAGAGCCAAGGAAGAAAGCCTTAGAGGAAAGTTTGATGATCTCAGAATGAAAGAAGGAGAAAACATCACACAGTACAATACAAGAATCAAAGAAGTAGTCAATGCTATATGAGGAGTTGGAGGTACACTTGAAGAGGAGACAATGGTAAGTAAAATCTTGAGAACCTTACTTCATGTATATGCTATTAGAGTTTCCACCATTCAAGAAATTAGAGCAGTAGCAAAAAATATAGTTACTCTTGATAGTTTAATTGGTAAACTGATTTCATTTGAGATGAATAACTTTGATAATAGTGTCTTACCAAACTTAGAGTCTCCATTTAAGTCTTCTATGAGAATAAGAAAATCAAGTCATAGACACACATCTAGAAGAGATAGTGAAAGTGAAAGTGAAGAAGAAGATCTAGATGAAATAGAAGCACTTATGGCTAGAATAATGCAGAGAGGCAAAGGTAAATACAAAGGCAAGTTACCACTTGTATGCTTTAATTGTAAAGAGATTGGACACTTTGCTGCAAGATGTCCTAACAGAAGAAAAGATGACAGAAGTAATGGTAGATCTTTTGAGAATAAATTTGATAGAGGTGATAACAAAGATTACAAAGGTTACCGACAATTAGAACGAAGAGATACCTGAGACTACAAGGACAAAGGCAAGAAAGCTAGCTACCTAGCTTCTTGCAAAGATGAAGATACTAACACCGAACTTGATGAAGATGTCGAGATGGTATTTGTGGCTGTGAAGGATGATTAAGATGAAGATGAAAGGTATGTAGAAACTACACTCATATCTAAGGTTAGAAAGAATGACATCTAGATTATAGATAGTGGCTGCACTCACCACATGACTGGTGACAAAGAAAATTTTAACACTTTTGAGTATTATAATGGTGGTACAGTGAGAATGGGTAACGATACACCTTGTCCAATTGAAGGTAAAGGAACTATAATGCTGAATAACCTGATTAAATGTGAAAATGCTTATTGGGTAAAAGGATTGAATTATAATTTGTTGAATTTTTCTTAGCTGAATAATTTAGGTCACAGAGTAGCATTTGAGAATAAGAAGGCAAAGATCTTTAATGAATCAGGAAGACTAATTGGTACCAGTGAACAAACTAAAGGTAACTCTTTCTATCTGAATCATACTAACACCACTTGCTTAATGAATAAAAACAAAGACATATGGTTGTGGCACAAAATATTGTGTCATGTGAATTTTGACAACATGATGAAAATAAGCAGAAGGAGAAATGTAACAGGCTTACTGATGATGACAAAGCCAGACAACATCATGTGCAAAAATTGTCAAAAACGTAAAATGACAAAGTCTAGTTTCAAAATTAAAACCCATACATATGATGATATTATAGAATTATTTCATACTAATCTATGTGAAACAATGAGGATAAAGAGCTATTATGGAGATAGATATTTTATTCTCTTTGTTGATGATTACTCTAGAATGATGATAGTTATGTTTCTAAAAGATAAATCTGAAGCATTCAAGATGTTTAAATGATATAAGGCTATGGTAGAGAAATAAAGTGGTAAGGATTTGAAATGCTTGAGGTCAGAAAGAGGAAGAGAATTTATATCAAATGAATTCACTAATTTTTGTAATGAGCATGGTATAAAAGACAGGTTTCTGCACCAAGAACACCACAACAAAATGGGATTGCTGAGAGAAGGAACAGATCAATAGTTGCTTGTGCTAGAACATTGATGATAGAGAAAGGCATCACCCAAATATTTTGGAGGGAAGCTATCAATACTGTTGTTTACACAGTGAATAGAGTACAATTGAAGAAGGACACAAAGAAGACACCTTATGAGCTATGGTATGGTAAAACACCCAACGTAAGTTACTTCAAAATATTTGGTAGTTAATGTTATGTCTTAAAGGATGATAGAAATGGAAAGATTGATGCCAAAACTAATGAAGGTATTTTTCTAGGGTATTCCACCAAGAGAAAAGCTTATAAATGTCTTATCAAGGCTTCTAAAAAAAATGTTGAAAGTGAAAATGTAAAGATAGATGAATTTGCAGAAAAGAATGAGCTAGAAAGCACAAAAAAAACTAGAGGACTACAACAAGTTTTTATACTGTGAAGAACCCACCACTCTACCCAAGAAACAGTGCTTAATTCCAAAACAACAAAATGTTGCAACCGACGGTCAGGCTATTGTTACCGACAGTCAGGATGATAATCAAAACAATGTGCAAGGTGATGAAGAACAAAATGAAGATCAAAATAATGATCAAGCTGATACACAAATAGTTGAACCTATACTTGCAAGATATGTAAGAAGGAACCATCCAGAGATCTAGATCATAGGAGATAAGAAAGTTGGTACAAGAACAAGAAGTAAGTCTTTAAACTCAAATTGTCTAATTTGTGAGTTTGAGCCAAAATCTATCAATGCTACACTTGATAATGAAGAATGGATAAGTGCTATGAATGATGAGATTGAGAAAATTGAGAAAAATAAGACATGGTCACTTGTGCCAAGATGAGATGACAAGAATATCATTGGTACAAAGTGGATATTAAGGAATAAGCTGAATGAGAATGGAGAAGTCACAAGGAACAAAGCAAGACTAGAATGCAAGGGGTATGCATAAGAGGAAGGTATAGACTATGGAGAGACCTTCACACTCGTTGCTAGGCTAGAAGGAGTAGGAATAATAATTGCTTATGATGCATTCAAAGGATTCAAAGTATGTCAAATGGATGTCAAGTCAGCATTCCTAAATGGAATACTTGAAGAAGAGGTATACATTGAGCAACCAGAAGGGTTTGTCAATCCAGACAAGAGAAAAATGGTATGTAGACTTCACAAAGCCTTGTATGGATTGAAACAAGCTCCTAGAGATTGGTATGAATGACTTCATTCCTATCTAATAAGTATTGGATTTATAAGGACTAGTGAAAACAATAATCTTTATTTGAAGGAAGATACTCATGGTAACACTTTGATTGCTGAAATATTTGTTGATGACATCATATTTGGAGGCAATGATATTCTATGCAAATCATTTGAAAATGAGATGAGAAAAGAGTTTGAGATGTCTATGTTTGGAGAGATCAAGTTCTTTCTTGTTCTACAGATCATTCAACAAAGTAAAGGTATTTTCATTACTCAATCCAAATACATCAAAGAGGTCCTAAAAATATTCAAGATGGAAGATTCCAAACCAGTTGGAACACTGATGGCTACTAGATGTAAGTTGACAAAGGAGAACAAGACAATAAAGGTAAATCAGAATTTGTACAAAACAATGATTGGAAAACTCATGTATGTTGTACACACTAGACCAGATATTGCACATGTAGTAGGAATTGTTGCTAGATTTTCTGCTAACCCCAGGGAATCACATATGACTTCTGTGAAAAAGATTTTAAGATATCTGAAGAATACTGAGGAATTTGTCTTATGGTATAGAAGAGAAGGAAAATTTGAACTTAAGGTGTTTACCGACGCTGATTGGGCTAGAAATCTTGATGACTGGAAGAGCACAATTGGAGGATCATTCTTTATGGGTGAAATACCTGTCACATGGATAAGAAAGAAGCAAGGATGCATCTCTCAGTCTACTGGAGAAGAAGAGTGTGTTGTTGCTGCTGAAAATTACTCAAATATTGCATGGATCAAACAGTTGCTGGAAGGTATGCATATGAAGTTCTTAGAACCAGTGATTATCTATTGTGATAATACCAGTGCAATAAACATTTCCAAGAATCCAGTCATGCATTGCAAGACTAAACAAATTGCTATCAAGTATCATTATTTGAGAGAAAAAGTTTAGGCAAAAGAGGTGATACTTGAGTATGTACAATCAAAGGAACAATTAGCTAATATCTTCACCAAGCCACTACCCAATGATACATTTGAGTACTTGAGAAAGAGACTAGGGGTCAAACCCTTGTATACCAATTAGTAAAATGATTGAAGGCTGCATCAGCCTACATATTATCAGAATATCATAAATTTTGATGCAAGAAAAGAGATTAACTTCAAAGATACATCTATATACAAATAGGTATATATCAGAACTGAGCACCAGAGAATATTGTTGTATTGTTGATGGATAAGGGAAATTCAAGGAATATATTATGGATAGAGAGAAATGATTATTTAACATGAATGTCAGATATTTGTAAGCTATTTATTTGGCATTGTTGTCAAAGGGAGAGAAATTATCCATATTATCAGATCTTTCTGGAAAGAGAGAAAGATCATCCTACTCCAACAAGAAGAGATTATATCCTTAGGGAGAGCAAGTTATATGAAAGATTATACAAAGAGAGAGTTGCTGACAAGAGAACAAGACAAAAATTCAAGAGAGATAAATTGACACAAGGAGAGGACACAACACATCAAAAGATAAAGAGTTGCAAGAATCAAATCTAAGCTAAAACAGAGCTTACCAGATTTTAGACATTTATCAGTTATCAAACAAAAAGATTGGTAGTTTGATGAATCTCAACTTGTATTTCATATTGTATTAGAAATAGTATAGTGTGATAATATAGTATGTTTCCATCAATGCCAAAGGGAGAGATTGATGAAATGTAACTGATTGAATGTTTGATAATGTTAAGTTGAAGATAATGCAAGGCATTAAATCAGTTAACACCATCGGTAAGGGAAAAGAAGGAAAGTCACAGTGATACCCGACGAGTAGAAGACAATGTTGCTTGACGAAGAAAAACCATAGGATGACTAACACGCTAAAAATAGAGTTGCCCGACGAGTAAAAATCCAATGATGCCCAACAAATGGAGATCCCAAAGCTAACTAGAGTCACACCGATAGAATTTTTAGTTGTCACTGATGACTAACTGTAGATTTGATCGACAGAATAGAGAGTTCATAAAATGACAAAATATCTAGCTAGAAAGAGCTAAAGATAGACTCAACTGGTTGTTTTCTTTGTTTTATTCAACCAGAGTTAAGTAATTTATTTAAAGATGATTTGTACAGTTGGCAAGAAGATAACTATGAGATAAATCTAGAGTTATGCTTTAAATCAAATTGGCTGGATTTTTTTTCACGCTAAGAATCAAAAATCAAGAATCAAGAATCAAGAAATAGTGAATATCATGTCTATATAAGAGACAAGCTTAATTCATTTATGAATGGGATTAAGGGGAGTGAATAGAAAGAGGATGATGAATAGAAACTGATGAAGAATATCTTCACATAGTCCTGATCAATCAAGCTGAAGGAGAGCTAAAGAATTCTACAGACACGGATGAATAAAGAAGAACAACATCACAGAGTAGAAAGTGTGGAGAACAAATAATTGAATTGATACATTGATCAGAGAGGTAATGTACTTAAATAGATCTGAAATTCTGCAATTCAAAGTTGCATTAGAAATAGGTCATAGTGTTTTAGTTTAACCATTGAAGCATCAAGTATCTTAACTGAGCAGGACTTAACATTCTTCTATATATTGAGGAACATCCCAAGGAGTGCCAAAAAGGTTGATTCATGAAAGTAGCATTGGATTTGCCTGATACCTATTGATAGTCTAAGAAGGAGGTTGCTTCAAGGATGGTAGCAATAGATGCCCGATACTAAGTGACAACCTCTATGTATAAAATCATCTAACAAGGTCACACCTAACTATGTGTTTGTAACCTTTAACAGGGTTGGCTCCTAACAGGGCTCACTTCAGAAGAGTGAAAATGTGGGGTACCGGTGTCTGTGGTTTTTTCCCTTAACAGGGTTTCCACGTTAAAAATTCATGTGTTATGTGTGTATGATTCATTTCTTTATTGTTTTGTATCTGACATAGTTAACATTGGGTTGATCGATATGCTATACTTATTTACTGAGTTCCGGTAAATAGTTATACTGCTTATCGGTAATCAAGGAGAATAAGGATGGAAAAGGAAAACTGATAGACAGTTAATCATTATAAGTATTTCATGGCATGCATCTTGTAGGGACATAATAATCTGAGGTTTATTTGATTGGTGGTTATGTTTGAAGGATAAAAGTTTGAGGCCACTGATTCACCCCCCCCCCCCCTCTCAGTTATTACTAACNTTATGTTTGAAGGATAAAAGTTTGAGGCCACTGATTCCCCCCCCCCCCCCCTCTCAGTTATTACTAACAAGCTTGATCATATTGCCTTTGTCTAGCATCAAACTGCTCTTTTGCTTGAGTCTGCATATGCTGCTTTATTTTTGTTGTATCTTCAAAGTATTTCAAACTCAATATCAAGATGCACATTTGAAAAATTTGGTAGGATGAATCCTTGTTGCTCTTTATTTTCTTGCATCTGGCAAGCCCAACCCCCCAAAAGGAGTTGTAACTCACGATATCCGAACTCATCTTTATGTAAAGGCAGAGATGGATCTCATTTTAAACCCACATCAAGGCCAACAAGCCAATGACTGAGAGCCATGACCTGATCCCTAATTCCATTTAAATCCATTTTATACAAGACGTGCACAAGAATGAGAGGCTTACAAGTAGGTGATACATGCTGATAATCTACTATTGCAAAATCATTCTGAACAAAACTGGTAGCACCCTCAAAATAATATAGCTGATTAGAAAATTCGTGGTCATTTCTTTCATAATATGGTGGTGGTTATTCTTTTTACCCATAATAATATGACATTTCTATTCATATAATAAGCTAGAAATCTAAATATAAAAAATGATTTTGAAAAATACCAGCACTTGATCTCTTGAAACCAGTAGATCTTTTCTGCAGAGTCACTAGGTGTGTGTTTGAATCCTGCCTCCAAAGTCTAAAATACCACTACTCACACCAAAAAAACAATAAATATAAACCTCTTTAGAATTGTGAAATAGTTTGGGTCCCACCGGGTGTGCCAAAAACTTTTGTCAATCAGGATTGCGCCTTTAGCTTGATGTGAAATCTAGCTATCTTGTTGAAACATGGAAATGTTCTCATTGATGGGAGAGAGAATGAATCTATGAATTTTAGGCTGGTTCCTATTGGATTTGGAATATCACCTATGACTGATTTCTAATTTGGGAAAAGGGAGAAAGATAACTGAAACTAAATAAAATGAACTAAAAGGTGATACACCAAAACTTGATTAAGAATTTTCATAATTTCAAGCTAGCATCCATAGGACATACACTAATGATTTCTACAATAAAATTCACTATTCAATGCATAGGATGACTTAAATTTCACTACTAGGGTCTGTACCACAAACAGTGACAATTATGCCAACAAACATGCAGATTCTGCAAAAGGTTTACACTCCACAACCTAGAATAGGAATTAGATCAATTCACTAATCTATACTGTAAAATACTTTACACTTAAATATAAAAAAATGAAAGGAATGATAACAAAAACTTAGAAAGATGTATGAATAATGGGGCAAGCTTTATTATCCTCAAAATTTGTAAAATAGTTACATGAGAAAGTACAAAAAAAAATGCCAAGGAACATATGCATTCACTTGAACACAATCGGTATCAAACATGAATTGATGGCTACAAAATGTATGAAAAAGATGCAAAGGAACAAAATGCTCACTAATAAAACCTTCCTCCTAAATTTTGACCCCTAAAAATGAATAAGAGGCTCATCTATATACTCTCTCATGAGTAAATTTGAAACTCTAACTCCCTCCAAAAAGGTCCTCATAATCAGCTAGAAACCCTAAATTTAAGGCACAATACATGCCCTGAAATTAGCCCCTAATGTTGGCATTTTTGAAAAATTACATCTCTTTTACAAAATATATTTCCAACCTATCAAAAATATAACCCAAGAATCCTAAAATATAACCCAAAATAGCCAAACCCTAACTCCATCACATATAATCATGGCATATAGCCAAAACATGCAAAACTTGACACTATAACTAAGGTCACCATGACCAAACCCATGCAAAAAATCTCATCTCCATCGTGGCATTGGTTGTGCTGTGATGGCATTTGAATATGGTTTTCATGCACTACAGTTAGTCTGGAGAATTTACTGCTTCTGACAGTGGACTTCAAGTTCTATCAAAACTTGGCATATGCATTGTATTTCGCATTTCATTTTGCATTTCTTCATTTTGGGAAGATGATAGGGTTTTGAAACCCTAACTTCATGGTGCCGCCATGCTGTGATTGTGGCACTGTTTCTGCTTCTCTACGTGATTTTTTTAGCTAAAAAATAGCTTCCTCTCTATTTGTGGTCAGTAATGTGCATTAATGGAACTTGGGATCATTGTATGTAGTGGGTAATATTGTGAAGTTTAGAGGAGTTCAAACTCTCTGTATGTACTTAGCACCTGGGTTCACTGAGAGCTCGAGCTATGCATAATACTGGATTTTACTTGCTAAGAGTCAGAGAGCTTGGGCTCTCTTCACCATGGGCTCTCTTCTTGGACTGGAATATCATCTTTGTAGAATTTTTGTTTAACAAGTGCTTGGTCTCATGCCATCATGCATGGCACTATACATGTTCTTCTTTGATCTGAACTCAGGCTCTTTATTTTTTATGGCACTTGAGTTAAAAGAGCTCAGGCTCCCTTCAATTCTGTGACCTCTACTTGGACTGGAGTCTTCACATGCCATAATATATGGCACTCTTCATGCAAATCTTCATCAAACTCAGGCTCCAGCGCATCTTGGCTTGTAACTCATAGATAAGTTACTCTTCTTTTGTTGAACAAGTTGTTAAACATATTATTTGTATTACATAGTTTCTGCAATATTTTGAGTTATGGTTTCTAGTGCTTGCATCTCCACCATGTTTGCTGCAATACTTCTCGATTATTATAATCTGGGTCTCCAGCTTTTCTTTGTGATGATTACTCGGTTTTATCTTTACTCTCTATTGACTCCACCATATATGTTGTCTCTTTTCCTCGATGATTTCTTGCTACAATTTTGTCATTATTTCTCACTGTCTATCGTGATTTTGAAGGTTGAGTTTCATCTCATGTTAATGTATCACTATTGTCTTTATTTTGGTCAACTCAAACCCTTATTGAATTGGAAAGTTGTACACATGAATGTTGATGAATCTGCATTCAATAATCAAACCATACATGAGTTGTCTATCATTTTAACTGAGAGATGAACTTGGGCTTCTTTGTCGTCTCCAATCTAACAAAACCATGGCTTATATGATATCACCACCATTTCTGAAGGTCATTAAACTATGTGGAGACCTTGCTATCTTTGTTGACCTGGAAGCATTGTGTATTGCCTGCATCTTTGTTTTGAGTTGTCATTATGCTATCTTCCTATTTCTTTTATTCATGCTCGAGCACATCATTCTGTTAGAACCATCCTACTCCTTGTGCAAAATGTTCCACTGTGTAATATAATGTTGGCATCTTTGTTTCCACTATATGTTAAAATTGTGCTCTGTCTCTATGCATCATGTTTGAAGTTTCTTTCATATGGTTTCACACTTCAAAATAGTGACAAGCATTAGGTTAGTAAACATTGATCACCTCTTGTGAAGGAATTACTCATGAGGTTCAAGCTTGGGCTCGTGACTCTCATGAGAAATACTATAAAATTGAGCTCAACCCACGAATATGCATCTTTCTTTTCCATTTTAATATCTTTGTAATGCATATGCATCTTGATTTTGAATTACATATTGTTATTCAAACATAAATAACAGCATGTAACCATAGCATTTCAATATACACATAAACTCTGTTATGTAAACATGCAAAACTGTACTAATTATCTTCCATTCTTGCTTAAAATTACTGCATTTAAACTCATTTGGACATGCACTTGGAAGCATTAGATAATAAAACTGTTTATCTTTTAATGCAAATTGCTTGTCCTCTTTTTATCATTCCTGATTGCAAAAAAGGATGTTACTATTATTCTATTTCTCACTCATTCAAACATACTAGTCTTTATAACAACATTAGGATGCACTATTGTTTGATGATAATAGTGTTTGAACTATGTACATGCATTTCTCAATTTGATACAATGCAATTGGCTCTTCTGTATATGCACGTGTCTGACACTTTCTAATAGTGTTACTATTTCCTTACTGTTAAATATGCATTGTATTTGATTTGACTCATCCTTAAGCACTTTTACTTAATCTTATTCATATATGCATACTCATTTGATAATGTTGATGCACTCATTGTATATGCATATGTCTGGGACCTTGATACACATTAGCATAATCCTAGATGTGCATAATCCATTTGATAACAACAAATGACATCTTACTTTTGTTTATGCATAACAACAATCATATTTTCAACAACAATACATTTAAATTTAATTTGTATAGTAATGCATAATAGTGTTACCTCTTTTGTAATTCATCTCCTTCTCTGCAGCCCTCTGTTCTTTTCACTTACACACTTTATAACACAAGAATTTTCAATCCCTCATTCTTTGCACATCTCCTTATGGCATTAGATCATCTCATTGAAATTTGGAGTATCCATCTTTCATTTCACATGCATCTACCAACAGTATTGTTGTATTTTTCATCTTTGTATGAATGACATTAACTTGTAACTGTATGCTCGCATCTTGTACCAAATTTTATGAACTGCATATCCTTCTTCTACATCCTCTCATTCTTGAAGTTTTGAACTCTTAGCTTTCTTTTATTGCATGTAATGCATCTTGTGAGGTTCGAGCACAGGCTCGTGACACTCACTACATTTTTCTTTATCACCTGCAACTAGTGAATTCATAGATCATGTTTCTTTCTACATTTGAATATACTTTTTCTTATTTTGCTTGCACACACCATCAAATCAACATGTTAGGTTAGTGAATAGAATTAACCAATCAATGTTTGTGTGCGAGTGCCATGTGAAATGACATTTATGCATGAATTTTGGTTGATTGGTTGTGCTTACCATCTTAATATGTTGATGTTCTAAAAAAGGTTTCTTAGCTACAGGAACTAAATCCCTTTAATCTAGATTTCTGGTCTTACAAACAAAAACTCCCAAATAATGTAGAATGATAACCATATACAGTAAAAGGTTTCATGGATTTATGTCCCTTTGATACTTTTATTCAGTTAATGTAGATGCATAATTTTTTTTTGTATTGATGTTATTGGTAGATTTACATCTCAGAAAGTTTGATTATTGTATGTTGTTTTGGTTTCCATGCATTGCTTAGATCCAATTTGGATCTAACTCTTTTGTTTTTCCATGATATAAGACAAGACCCTAGACCTAGAATGTAGAATTGAAATGAGGAATTGGACAGAGACACAAAGACCTTACAGAGTTCAAACAACCATCTACCCTAATACAAAATTGACTTTTAGAAGGTAATGCATGGACCCCTACTCATGCTCTCTTTCCTATAATTACCTCTAAGTTTCAATATGAAAAATGTAATATGGAATAAACAGTTTCTTTATACATTTAGTTTGAAGGCACAATGTAATGAGAAATTATGAATTTGCAAATTTGAGCATGATCAATACTTAGAGTACAATAATATGATAATATGAGTGCATTGCAATGTATTTCATTTTCATTTTTCTGAGTAACAAATGTTGAAGAGATGTACCTTTATGCAATATTTTAATTTTTATAATTGTCATACTGCATGCATACTTCATTTTCTATATTTAATCAATTTTTCAACTTAGAACAACAACTATTCAATCCATAATTCAATGTAAAAGTAGTGCCAACCTATCAATTTAGTATGCAAACTAAACTGGTAACAAGTTTATCTTATTGCTTATCATGGATGTGATTACTAGTTAGATCTATTACAACATTGTAGTTTATGTTTATAAGATACATGATATGTATGTTGAATCAGTTTTTTTCAATTAATTAAAATTTTTAAGATTATGATTCACCCCCCCTCTCAATATCTTTCCCAATTAAGAATTCCAAAAATTGGTATTAGAGCTTTGTTGTCTTAAAAGAAGTCTAACCACTTGAAGAATTAGATCTTGGAAATGGAGGTTTATAAGTTGAGAAAATTCATGGATAATCAAATGATTGACATCTATCTTGCATTGTAGCAACTTGAGACAACAAGAGAAGAATTGAAGAAATCCTTAACCAAAAGGAAAGAATTGGAAATTCAGTTGAATGACACATCATATCAAGAAGGAGACACTAAAGGTCTATTTGAGAATGAGAACTCCAGAGAAAGTGATACATATATAGAAGATCTATTGGAGAAGAACAACACACTGAATGAAAAAGTCAAAAATATAAAGAGAGAACAAGAAACACAATCTATAACACTATGTGAGGTCATTGATCATAAAAAGAAAGTTGAAGAAGACAAGACCATGGCAGAAGAAGACAAAAGAAAAATGGCTACCAGACTTGATCAAATAACATGTGATGTGTAGAGGCTCATGAATAATCAATTGGGCATGTTAATTCAACTGTTACTTGAAACTCAAGAGGTAAGCATAAAATATATGAAAATCACAAATCTGAGATCAGAGAACAAAAACTGAGAAACGATTAGAGAGTAGAAAGAGAACTCGTTGAAAGGATAAACAAACCTAATGAGGTTGCAAGATTTTTTGAGGAACTTATTAGAGCACTAAGAAGAACCAATGACACCAATGGACTTGGCCTTATTGAGCACCTATCATCAACTGAAGAAGGTGAAATATCAAAAAGTGGAGAACATAGTAATGCAAAGAAAAATAACAAACCTACATGTCATCATTGTGGGAAACCAAGACACAACAAACATTTGCAGAAGCAAAAATGGTAAGTCCAATCCTAGGGAAAAATTCAATGGATATTGTTTTAACTATAAGAAACATGGACATCAGGCAAAGGAATACAGGTCAAACACTAGCATTGCACCTACTTCACCCAGATTTCAAGGACAATGTCACAATTGTCAGAAGTTTGGTCATAAATCCCAAGACTACAGATCCAATGCAAAACCAAAGTGGACATCCAAGAAACAAGGAAATTCACCTAATAAAGGTAACACATATAATTGGGATTACAATACATGGCATAGTTGTCATTACTATGGTGAATATAGTCACATTGCAGAAAATTGTATAAGGACGCATTTTAGAGGTAAATCCAAGAGTTGGATGAATGGAAGTTTGGTCTGTCATAGTTGTCACAAAATTGGCCATACTCAAAGAGACTGTAGGACCAGAGTGCCAACACCTATCATTGATCAGATAAATAACTAGATGAATCAAAAATGGAGAAAGAAGGAAGAAACGAACAACAATGGAACCAATGAATCTGAGATCACCCAATCCAATACATCAGGTGATCACATTGCATCAACATAAGGAAAGAAGGAATATAAGGAACTATTTTACAAATGCTATATCTTACACCAGTTCCTAACATTAGTTGTGCTAAAGTCCATATCTGCATAAGTTAAGATGCACTAGAACATATCTAAGGAAAGAACAAAGAAAAGATTTGATATGTACATTGAGTGCCGAGCATCAGTATTTATGTAGCGACTAAGTCTTTTAGTAGGTTTCGAGCTATCCTATCAACCAAGCTGACAATAGCAACCAAGTTGAGTATGTATTAACCGAGGCAATGTCTTAACCAAGTGAATGGAGTGACTTAGCCAAGTTTTTACATAGGGACTGAGACAACTATATTTCAACCACTATGTACAAAGGATTTATTGAAGACTTAATTCAACCATTTGAATCTTTATAGTGGATTTTTGGCATTCATTTTCATTTTACCAAGAGATCAGAGAGTTTGAAGAGAAATTTCAAGGTGACTAAGAGTGAAGTTGTGTGAAGACTGTAGAGATTGAACTATGTGTCATTGGAAAATAGTGTGAAGTGATAATATCCATGGTTACTGAGTTACACAGAGTTCATCTTTCAAACCCTAATCAGAAAAATGGCTGCTAGTTCATCTGCTGGAGTGAAGAAGCTACGAAAAGAGTTGATGAATGTTCAGTTAGTGAGAAGTGATGTACGTGAACCACCAAATTTCCAAGTTTTTCCTAAAAGTGCGGTCAAGGGAGATATTTTTAGATCCCTATCATAGATTCCACCCAAAGTTTTGAATATGCACAATGTAAGGGAATTATATATGTGAAAAGTGAGTGAAATAGGAGATTTTGAGCTGAGGGGAGCCTGTAATAAATTATGCAAGAATGTAATAAAAAGTGACTTCAAATTTGAATGGATCAAGATTGTTCTTAGTAGATTTCATGACATGAAAATCTTGTTAGAGGATGTGCCAAGGAATATTACTAAGGAGATCATCCATTGAGTCACTAGTTACCCTACTCTAACTAGGAAGAAAACCATGTGATGCCAGAACAAGGATACAATTAAATAAAACACAAAGGTAGTATGGAACAAGAGAGGAATGACAATATCTACCATCACTAATCCTGAGATTGACTTTGTAGTTAGAGTGGTTGATCATAAATTCTATTAGTCAAGCAGAGAAGATAGTGTCCCATGTGTTGCAGTAGACCAGGCATGGAAGATTGTAAAGAAATATCACACATATGACCTTGCCAAGCTATACTTGACGCAATTAGCAAAAAATCTATCATCCATCAGGAAGGCAAGGAATTCTATGTGTAATTTTGGATCCTTGATAGTTTGCATATTATTTTATGTTCAAAACACTTTTCCTCCCATAGAAAATGTAGTATGGAGTGAGGAACAACCTATTACACAATAGATAAATGATTTTATTCTTCCGTTAAGAGATAACTTTGATAATGTGATGGGAAGCTATTTTGTTGAATTTAAGAAGAAAATGAGGAAAATAAACATAATTCATATATCTTTGGTAGAGAAGTACTATGAAGATGTTTGTTTTCTTCTGGACACTGATTTTACATATGTACAAGTTGTTATAGAAAGGGTAGCATGGCTGAGGCCATTACCTTATGAGTTAAATGTTGATGAGACATCTACACCCATTACAACTCTCCTTGTAGAAGACATTGATCAAAAGTCTAAGGTATTTGGTAGATATGAATTAGCAAAAACTCAGATCACTATGAGATTGAAGTCTGCAACTATGGAAAGGAAGAGAAAGAAGTTAGTGAAAAATCTAGAAAAAGTTCTAGGACAAGATGAAGAGGATGATGCACGACTAGAGATCACACAAGGTTAGGGTGAAGACCAATCAAGTGATTATGAAAAGATAGAGGATGAGGGTGTAGGAGCACAAAAGAAGGGTAAGTAACCAATGGTTGTCAAGCCTAAAATAAATAAAAGTACAAGGAAGTTTCCTACTCCTCCTATCTTAACTAGACTGAGAACAAGGGAATCCCCAACTGTAAAACCAACTTGGCCATAAAAGAAAACTGCAAGAGAAGGCTCTGGTAAGAGGAAACAAGTTCAAACTAAATTTGTACCAATTCATTCCATGAAGAGACCAAGAAGAAATTTAATATTGGGCAAAGAGGATGATGATGAAGAAATGAAAGCAACTGATGATATCATTAAAGTCAAAATTACTACTCATAGGCATCCAACTAATGTGGATGAAATTTGTGAAAACATCAAAAGCTTAGTAGGTTTAGCAGGATTTAAGTTCATCAAGTATGAAACATTAATAAAACCTAACAAGGAAAAGATTGAGGATGCTATGATGGAGATGTTGATAAACTTCAAGATGACACCTTTGGAAATTGGAAGTGTTGGAAATACAATAATGGGAAAGCAAGATACTGAGAGGGGAGGGTGAATCAAATCTTCAAATTTAAACACTTAAAATAAACTGATCCACATTCATACATATATGAATCTAATGTAATCTTAGATAGCATCCACACAATGAAATAAATAACACATAACACGATAACTTGGTAACCCAGAAACCCAAATAGGTAAAACTGGGGTGGGGATGACACCCACAAAATTCTCCACTACTACAGTAATAAAGTGTGCATGTTAAGGCTACAAATGTTGATTACAAAATGTAATCTACCCTATTAAAGGTCTGCCCTATTAAGAGCTAAAGATCATTACAATCTACCCTGTTAAAGGATTTCAACTTACAATAAAGTAATCACTCTATTAGGAGATAAAGAAAGGTCTGCTAGAACCACTCTATTAAGAGATTTTCACCTGATACAATGATTAGAATTTCTCAAGTATTGATCCTTCATTATGCACCCTGATGCTGATGACAGATCTCCTCTTTCTAGTACCTTCTATGATCTCATAATTTGATATAACTTTGCTTTGTTGTTCACTGTGTTGTCACTCTGCTTGATCTCTGCTTCTTAACAAAATAACCCTCTGTGCATTTACTTCAAAATGCAGTCACCAAACTTTGTCTACTCTCCTTACACACACTTACAAAATAGGGTTTTGAAGCAATCTAATATATCCGTTCAAGTCTGTTAGTGAGATCTAGATTAACGATCAAGATCTAATACCCATACCTTGATGGTATTACAATTAATGTTCATGCATAGGATAAAACAATTAAATGCATAACTAACTCCATATAAGAATATTAAATGCATACATAAGTCAGCCCAAAAAGCTTATATAAGTTAGCCAGATCACTTATCCTCGAATTTTGTATCATTCTAGACATGTATACAAAAACTATCCTGCTCAACACTTGACTTGTCTATTTCTTGGCACTTAATATCTTTGTATCCTTCTCAGCTCGGCAATGTAACTCAGCTCGGCAATGTAACTAGGAAAACTAAAAACTGCTCGACAATGTTGCTCAGCCTTGCATAGTTTTAGCTCGTCCACAGTGATAGCCAACTAAAACTGCTTGAGTGAATGACTAAGTGTTGGTCACTAATCATCAACAGAACTTAGAGATTAACAATCTCCCCCTTTGATATTAGTGGAAAAAACACTTATCATTACTTCCGTTCATTTCATAAAAAATATTTCCTAAGTACACTAAGTACTTCCCCTAGGAATATACTCAGAAATAATCTATAAAAAAAGTTTACATGCCTCCAAAAATTATATACAAGTGTACCTGTACTATACTGATGTATCATGTTGTATCCTTACCATCTTCCCCCTTGTTTTTGTCACTGATTGCTGGTGGGGTTAAGTTGTACTTATCCAAAAAAAATTTATGAAGTTGGAAGGTGGATTCAAATGTAGTATCCCAACTTTCCTTAGCAATCTTCATAACTTCCAATTTTATTTCTAGCTCGGCAGCTAGACTGACTAAAATTTTTGCAGTCGATAGATTTGCATTATTCTTTGATAACTCCTTTGCAATTGAAAGCTCCTTTTGTATTACCTCCAAGTGAGGCAACATGCTTGTTTGAATAGTTATCAATTTGGCTCTTATTCAACCATCTTTAGCCATAAGCTTGGCTATTCTCCGTTGTGCATTTATCAACTTATTAAGATGTAAAGAACTAGAGGTAGTATCTTTACCCAAAGTAGTACTAGTTGATCTTAAATCTAACTGTAGCTTCTCAACAAGTTGTAGATTATCCTTTGAGAAAAATTCAACATCACATAATTTTTTGTACAAAGAATAAACATTGGCTGTAACTTTCTCTAAAGTTTCTACAAGAATAGAAAGTTCAACCTGTTTTGTTGTAATCTCTTCTGAGATCTTCTCCTGGACCATTGTAGAAGCTTTTCATTGCTGTCTATGTCCTCATCAGTTACCTTTTGTACAATGTTGACTAGCAAATCAATGATTGGAGCTTGAGGCATTTCATCCTCTAAGTTAAAAGCCCTTGCAAATATGTCTTCGACATCATGCAACACTTGCTTTTTCTTTTGTTCTATCTTCATCTCTTCCTATCTCTTCTTCCTCTTAAGTAATTCTTGAAGAGTCCCTATCTATTCAAAAGATAACTCATTGGGATCCCATTGTGGAATCACAATGAATTCATCTAATGTTACATCTAGAATCTGAGACTTCTTCTTCAAGATTTTCTTTTTCTTCACCTCTGGAGAACTTATGCTCAGCAACATAATATCTTTCCCTTTGACAGTGTCAATATCCATTGCCTTTTTTAATTCTATCAATATTGTCTATGGATTGGGCATACCACCAATTTTAGGACCTGTAGGAGTGGATGATGCAGAGTGTGGTAGATTAACCAACACTTGCATTGCCTCTTCTTCTTTAGGCTTATCAATAGTATTTGTTATCACTACTCCACTATCTAAAATTGTTTTCACAACCTCTAAAATGGGTGGATTCTGTGAAGATACCTCTTGTTCATTTTTTTGCTGGT
The DNA here is from genome assembly GCA_018584345.1 of Thuja plicata. Classification (NCBI taxonomy): domain Eukaryota; kingdom Viridiplantae; phylum Streptophyta; class Pinopsida; order Cupressales; family Cupressaceae; genus Thuja; species Thuja plicata. Next base: position 519,515 of record MU224624.1, read on the forward strand.
TCTCTTCACTTTTCTGATCATTGACAACTTCAATTATTTCATCAGATGCTATGGTCTTTTCTTCTTCAATATTAGTTTCCTTAATAGGCGAATCAGTGTCTTTACCACTCGGCATCTCTTATTCCTCAGCATTCAAATTGCTTGGATCATCAACTATAAAATCCATAGGACTGTCTATAGTCAGATCAATAGAATTAGTTGAGTCTAATGCATCCTTGGTTTTGTCTTGTTCTATGGCAATTTGACCTTGAGTTATCTGTGGCTCAGGAGTAGTTTTTCCTTCAACTTCTTTTGTCTTTTTCTCGGATGTCCCCTCACCAGATTTCTTATCTTTTGGAATGAACAGTCCAAAGATTTCCTTCCAGATCCTTGTGCTTTGCTGTACTACACCATCAATATCATTTTTTAGAATAGCATAGCCTCTGAGTTTAGGAACAAACCTACTCTTGTACTCCTCAATGAATTTGGCTCCTTGTTTTGAGGTTAACTCAGGTATTACCTTGGCTAGAGTTCCTTCCCTGATCTGTCTTTTTGTGGCAAGTGCAAATTCCCATTTTCTTGACAGAAAATCATAAAGTTCATTGGGCACATGATTTCCTACCTCTGTAGGAGTTAATTTGAAAGTACTCATCATATCCAAGAGTGCTTCCTGTACTTTGTGCCTATCTGCAGTTTTCAACCTTTCATACTTATTGAACTTAAATGTTGCTAACCTTGTTGAATTCCTCAAAGTGTCACATACCTCATCAATAATAGATGGTTTCTTGAATTGTGTTGTAGGTATGTTGTTGGGTTCATTAGTTTTTGTCTTTTCCTCATCACTATCTATCCCCAAATTTAATCTCCTTCTTGGTCTCTTCACTGGCTTACTCAGCTCAGCCTTAGGAGAAACCTTTGCTTCCTTTCCAGAACTAATTTCTGCAACTTTCCTCTTACCATATACTTTAGTTTTTACTTCTACTAGAGAAGTGGCATTAGATGCTCTAGTCCTTGGATGATTAGCTGCAGGAGGTGTATCCTTAGGTTTAGCTTTGCTTTTCTTGGTTACTATGACAATTGATGGTCTTTTACCCTTGGCTTTCTTAGTGACCTCTTCTGATGCACTCACTTCCTCCTTTGTAGAAATATCCTCACCTTGTCTAGTGGTCAGGCCTAAAGGTGCATCCTTAGGTTCTTCATCACTACCTAAGCCAACCATTTTCTTCAGATTTTTCACTATCTTCTTTCTTTTCCTCTCCATAGTTCCCTCATTCAAACTTCTAGAATTTTTAACCTTAGCTTCTTCAAAATTTCCAAATCTCTCTCCCGTAGTATCAATTGCCTCAGCTAGAAGTGCAATGATGGTAGCTGATGCTTCATCAATATTGATTTCATATGGAAATGGTTCTAAGCATGTTATCCTAGGTGTCACTGCCTGGATATAAGTATTATCTGTATCAACTAGAAAATAGATTTCTTCATAGTGTTTCTCCACTAGTGACTTAGGAATTATAGTCCTTAATCTCATTCTCTTCTTGAATTATACAAAATAACTCCCTATAATGCTATTGAAATTACTTCCTAATTTCACAATACATTCACTAATCTGAATTGTAATGGGTCTATCCTTTTCCCAAACTATATTTCCCAATGTAGGAAATGTATCCTAAATGTAGAAAAATATACAGACTAGTAAGGAACCAAACTTACATGATGAGCTCTTAGCCTTTCTAATTGATGCTAGGTTCTTGGCTAATTGTGTCTGTTGTAGCTTGGCAAGATCATATGTATGATTCTTCTTGACAATTTTCTATGCCTGATCAACGGCTATACAAGGAACACTATCCAATCGGCTCAACTGATAGAACTTATGTGCTATTACCCTTACTCCAAAATCAAGTTCTAGGTCTGTAATTGTAGATATATTCATACCTTTGTTGTTTCATATGGCTCCAGTGTTTAGTGTAATCTCTTCTTTTTTGTTATCCCTCATTGTTCCTTTTCTATTCACTACAGGATATCCAGTCACTTGATGAATCATGCTTTTGGTGATCTTGACTAGTCCATTATCTAGCCACATACACATGTCATGAACTCTACTAAGGATAACCTTAATCCATTAATCTTTGAAACCTTGTGGAAAATCTAGGGCACGAGTTAACCCTTTGTCGGCTAAATGTTTAAATTTTGCCTTCAGAACTCCATTGACACATAATTTGTTGTAGGATTTCCTCAATTCACTATCACCTACTTCACCAATCTTAACCATATAACACAATCAAACATCATGAATCATGAGTACCTTGGGTGGAATAGATGAGAGGGCTCCCATTAAATCACTCTGAATTGCATTTTTAGGAACGGCTCAAAAGTTGAGAGGTTCACATTCATCACTCTATATTAATTGAATTTTCTCTGGTTCTACCTCCATACTCTTAGCTGGTGTGGAAGAACTTGTAGCGATAATTTTGAAATTAGGGTTTGAGAGAGGAGAAACATAGTACCTCAACAAGTAATGCTTCACACTGTTCACCTTAGGATTGCCGATGGCACGCTGATGAAATCTTTGTAGCTAACTTTGTTAAGATCAATTCTGCAAATTACTTCAATTGCTCCGTGTTGGTGAACAGATTTGTCTTCCCAAAACACCTACACGAAATGACTCCTGAACACCCAAGGCTGAAAGAAAAATTGCAACACAACAATTGGGTCACTTCGCTATTGAAAATCATAAGCACCCTCTGAATTATCCGGGTATAGATCCCCGTGTAAGATTTACAATGAATTAACTAAACTATAAATGATAATGCTTTTAACCTAAAAGCAATAAAGGCTTACAAACATCTATTCATAAACACAAGATAGATGTGAAGAGACTAACTAACTAAAAGGAGATAAACATTAAATTCTACAAATTTCACTTTCCTAAACGCTGCATTACAGAAAGAAACTAAGAGAGAAAGATAGACTAGTTCTTTCCAAATACATGAAAAACTATAGCACAAAGTCCACAGATGATCATGTTGATGATCAGACGTAACAGATATGAATTCAAAGGAAAACAATATCATTCAAAGATGAATATTAATCAGAAAATGAGCATCTAAACACAAATTTTTAGTATGCTACTATTCTCCTTCTTTGAACACAACAAAATAACAAAGATTCTATTGTTCCTACACACTAATAATTATCTGAAAATAAAATCCCTCTTTCCCTGCACTACGATAAAAATCCTAATCTATCCCTGCCCTGGCACAAAGTCCCTTGGGTCAGGTGGAATCTGGAACTCCCTATCACTGTATTCACAGTCTCTGTTCTGCTGTAGCTCAAAGTCTCCCAGCCAAAACTCAGAAAAATGGAACCCTTTCCTGATGTTCTATTCTATCTTTATCTTCTTTGCTTTCCGATGACCTTGATCAGTTATCATAACTGAATCTTGAAACTACCTTCGATTGCCAACATTAATCTTTTTTAAACTTCTCCACGAGCACGTGAATTCTTCAAAATGTTTACCTCTACATCTTTGTAAGGTTTATAATTTCATTCATATTATAAACATTACCATAAATGAGAAAATGTGGTGTCAAGATTAATATGGATAGCTGGACCTCTGCGCCCGTGGCAATCCCACAATCTCCAAAAGACCGCTATATGTTATGAAAGGTTGTCTGGATCCATATATACTATTGAGTGAGGTGTTGTGTGCATGAAATCCGCTCATATCTCCAATTGGGATCCCGCATTTGAGTTGCATAAGGCTACTTTAAATGATGCCTCACTATCCTATAGCACTTGTGAGACTATTGACTACCTCAATGTCCTACTTTTAACAACTGGCCCACAATAACGTTCCAATTAAATTTGGAAGGTGTCGACAGACATTCCCTCAAAAATTTCACTGCTATTCTTCATCCCTATATATACATCTTCTTTGCTGCCATACCCAACGCTCACTAATGACATCGCTGTCTCATGTCATTGATGATCAACTACGAACATGTCTGCTCACGGGCACTTAACCAAATAATTTGAAATATATTCCTCCATCTTGTAGGTAATGAAACAAATATAGTTGAATCGATAAGGAGCTTGATCATCTGCAAGAGCCGATGAAAGAAAGAAATAGAAGATGGATCTCGCAGCTCTTGGAGGGTCGGGCACTGTGGTTGTGCAAGCATTTTATTGTGCATGAATAGCTTTTGAAGTTTTTAAATCTTTCTCTGTGGTCACTATGCTCCCGCTGTGACATCGATTTGGTCATCATTCTAAACTTAGCAACATACTTTTGGTGGTTTCAATTGCTACCAAATGCTGTGTTTACCCTTTCCCCATCAACTAGTGCATCACTGGATGTCATTCTCTCTGTCAGACAAAGACAGATGTTCGGCCTCCATTCTAATTGAAGTGTAATCGTAGCTTAGGCCCGATGATGAGGTACTTTGAGGCTGCATCCTTCATGAATCCACATTTTTCAGACAGTTCCTATAAAATGTGTCTTTACATTCAAATCATCCATTTATTTCATGTGTCGACATTGGCCAAACTGTTCGTAGCTATACTCCATCTTCAAACATAATACAAAATGCGCTCGAACTGGCTGCAGCTAATTGTTTGGTGTCGGGTTCTTCGTGACTTTAGTGATGAGAGCATAGTGAATAACATGAAGCTGCACTTTACTTATTTTACTTTCCAAGCTATGAATTGGTTGTGCAACTGGCAAATTTGACACTTCATCAACACCCGACACGAATTCAGTGATCATTGACTGATTAAAATTTTGTCAAATGGTTTTAGTATATCCTCCATGTATCCGGGACTGTTACTCAAAGTAGTTGTTCACTAAAGTAGAGAACCACAGTTATAAGCATCTTATTTTACAGAGCTTTATAATTTTAATGATATAGCATCGATAATCTTCAAACTGTATTTCTTCCATGACAGTGAGATTATAAATTTTAGTCTTTATTTCCAATCTTTGGCATGACCAATTTTACCATTGATGGCAGCTCACAATATTCACCACATTGCCCAGTACACGTGCTCTATTCTGCACTTGAATCCGGGCTTGTTTCATCCTTTTGAATCATCAAAATCTTGAATCTGCATCCATAGTCATGTCTTTGAATTGAACTTTAGATCTGAAGTGGAACTAGGTGATCCTACACTTCTGCATCTATGCTCGGTCTATCTCTAATTTTGAACTTTTTGCCTTCAAAATTAAAATTTCATCATCATATGCCCGAGCTTCATCATGGGGAACTTCATTTCAATGATTGCGGTGTAAGAGGATTCAGTCAAATGTTATCTCTCTTGGCCTTCATTGTGATACCCGCACTCATGTTTATTTGACCTTGGGCTTGTCATTCTTTCCATCATAGTTACTAATCCTATTCTTAGCTGCCTTTAGTAATGCAGACATCAATAAAGTATTGCTTGCCAAAGATGGATGATTGATTTCATCTGACAAAGGACTCCTAGGATGAACACCAGGAAGAAGTACAACAGGTGTTCATGTCCTCCTACAGCAAATGCTTCTTGAAGACTCAGACTTCACATTTTAGACTATGGGTCTGAAACTGAATCTGCATCTTGAATTCACATTTCAAGTCTGACAATGGCACACACCTACAATTCTGAGTTTCTAAACGTCTGAACCCGTGATTGAACCCAAACCTCTTTATGTAACTGAACCATTTCGAATCTCTTTGAACCTTGGTTCAAAGCAGTTCAAAGAGATTCAAGACCTCAAACATGAAAGTTTATTTTCAGGGTCTATATGGGTACCAACACTCCGTAAACAATAAAAATTGCAAGGTAAAAATGAAGTGTCAACTATTCATCCTTTATAGAATTTTAAAGGTCAAGGTAGGTAAGAAATGAATGTTCTACCCATTGAGTTAGTGCAAGCCAGCTATCCTCGGCTTTAACACAACTTGTATTCCACTTGGCTTACTAAACTCAGCCTTCACAAAATTTTACTTGGCCAACAAAACTCGGAACTCACTAAAGAAATCAACTTTAGTGTCCATGAATAGTACTCGGCACCTATAGTGCAATTGGCTCAACTTGGCATTTGTCTTCAAAATATGTCCTGGTGCATCTTAACATATGCAAATATGGACTTTTGTACATTTTATGTTAGGAACTGATGTAGGATAAGAGTTTTAGATACATTTCCTTACATACCTCTTTTTCTTAGTTGGTGATGATGTGATCACCTGATCCATTGGATTGGGTGACCTCGGCTTCACGAGCTTCACTGCTGCATGGTTTAGACTTCTTAATCCATGTCTTATTCATCTGTTCCCTTATTTTCTCAACAGTAGGAGCAGGTACCCTAGTCTTGCAATCTTTCCTTGTATGACCAATTTTCAGACAACTGTGACAAACTAGGCTTCCATTCATCCAACTTTTAGACTTTCCTTTGAAATGTGTCCTTATGTAGTTTTCTAGAACATGTCCATACTCACCACAGTAATGACAACTATGCCATATATTGTAATCCCAATTGTGAGTATTGCCTTTTCTTGGTGATTTCTCTTGTACCTTTTATGTCCACTATTGTTTACCTTTTGATTTGCAGTCTTGTGCTTTATGACCATATTTATGATAGTTATAGCAATTACCATTGAGTCTAGGTGTTTTTCTTTCCTTTGTCTTGCATTCACATGCTTGATGTCCAAACTTATTATAGTTAAAGCAATAACCATTAAAATTTGTTTTCGGATTGGACTTACCATTCTTTCTTTGAAAAATGTTTGCTGTATGAACTGGTTTCCCACAGTGGTGGCAAATGGGTTTTTTGTTTCTTGGCTTTGCACACCTTCTTTCACCTATCTTAGATGATTATCCTTCTTCAATGGTTGTATGTTGTTCAGTGTGACCTAATCTAGAAGAATCTTTAGGTCTTCTTGATGCTTCCACCAGTTATTCAAAGTAGCTCATAGCAGCACTCAGATCATTCACTCTATTATTAATTTCTTTCTTAGATCTCAATTCATCTTTCAATTGGCTATTTTCAGATCTAAGATTAAAAATCTCCAAGTCTTTCCTACTGATCTCTTGATTCATAAGTAGTAGCTGATTTTCCATGTCTACTTGATTAACTATCATTGTTTGTACATCATGTGTTCTTTCATCAAGTCTGGTAGTCATCATTCTCTTGTCTTCTTCTACCATAGCCTTGTCATCTTCGGCTTCCTTTTTCTATTCAACAACTTCACACATTCTTATTGATTGGGCTTCTTGTTCCTTTTTTAGATTTTTGACTTCTTCACATAGTGCACTATTCTTTTCTAGTAGATCTGCTACTGCTGCATCGCTCTCAGTAGAATCTCCATTCTGAAATATATTTGTGGTGTCCTCTTCCTGATAATGAGTGTCATTCATTTGTTTTTCCAAATCTTTCCTTGTAGTCAAGGACTTCTTTAATTCTTGTCTTGCAGTCTCAAGCTGTTGTAGTGCTAGCTGAAAATCAATCTTTTGATTCTCAATGACTTTACCCATCTTGTAGATCTCCATCTCAAGATCTATATTCTCAAGCTGATTATAACCTTTTTAGAGAACTGAGCTCTGATACCAATTGTTGGAAATAAAATAATGGGAAAGAAAGATATTGAGAGGGGGGGGTGAATCAAATCTTAAAATCTAAACACTTAACACAAATTGATCCACATTCATACATATATGAATCTAATGTAATCTTAGATGGCATCCACACAATGAAATAAATAACACATAACACAATAACTTGGTAACCCAGAAACCCAAATAGGTAAAACTGGGGTGGGGATGACACCCACAAAATTCTCCACTACTACAGTAATAAAGTGTGCCT
>MU224624.1:535948-549167 GCA_018584345.1 Thuja plicata
TAAGCTTGAAAATTACACAATTGGAAATAGTTCCAAAAAGAGACTAAAGAGGATTTTAAATCAAGATTAAGAGATTGAGAAAACAAAACAAGCAAAAGAGCAATGAGAGAAACCATATTGGATCAGGATAGTGGCAAGATCATAAATAGATAATAAGGGTGACCAAGTTTTAATAATTGAAAGTTTGGTTGTGACATATCACGTTTGAAATGGGCCCTGATTGCTTATAATGTCCAATTAATAGGCTTTTCAATGTGAATTTTTATAATACCAATTACCACAAGCTATGTGGAAAGGAAGAACAGAATTTTTTTCCTGAGACCTAGAAAACCTGCCTGTAATTACAGAATGTGCTTCTACTGTTTCTGTGTCTTTGTAAAGGAATCTCGTTGGATGATTTTCATGCTTTTCTAATTTCGTGTCTAAGTTTTATTGTTAATTAAAATTTTTACCAAGAATAATGCATATAGTGTTATGTTGTTTGTTAGTTTAGTCTTGTTATGTAAATCAATTTCTCCAACATGATTTTTAAATAGATCTTCCTTGTCATCTTAGGATCTTGTTGAGGGAAAAACTACACTGTTTTATCAGTCCTTGTCAACAATTAGTCAAGTGGTTTATGTGCTTATGAGAAAACAAAGAAATGCCAATTGTGTTATTAAAATTGATTGTCCTTAGCAATTAATAAATTTTTGGGAGTAATTTAATTGTTTATGCATTATGGTTCCTTGAGGAGGACTTTAGTGATGATTGCCCTCGTGTTCTGAGTTTTGGGTCCATGAAGGGTAGGGTGGCCATATATATGAATAATTATAAATAGGTCATTTCTCACTTGATTTAGTGTTGTATACCCACTCCTACCATTCCTTAAAAGATTGGTTTAAAGTTTAACCCGAACTATGATGTCTCTGCGAGTTACGTAGGCAAGGCCATCTACGATGAGCCCCCGAGGCATTAGGTCTGGCCCTTAGGTCTTGTGCTTATGATTTATTCCTTAACTTGCACCCTTCCCAATATTTGCACAGTTTGCATCTCTTTATGAATCTAGTTTTTAGATATCTCATAGTTATTAAACTAAGTCATTGATGTGGCTCATCTTACGACCACGTATGTAATCAGAAATGAATCTAACATCATGTACCTAGTTGTGTGGCAATATATTAAGATGTAGGAAATGGAGAGACAAGAGGAATACGATACACACGCAAGGAAGAGAAAACTCAGGTATCCAACATCTCCTTGTGAAATTTTATTTGAGTACTATGAAAGGATATTGTTTAAAGTTGTTCCATTTCCTTCTTGTGTCACTGGTAATTATTATAATTAGTAGAATCATGATTGCTGATATAGTTAAAATGGTATGTTATATATGTTAAAAAAAAAAAAAAAAAAAATGTTTTTGTTGCGTTTTAGGTTGTAAATTTTGGGCATTACATTTGGTATCAGAGCATAAGTTGCAACATTGGGACCTCTGGGTAATCTTGTTGCTTATGTTGCTATTGTGAGATGTGAATTAATGGTTAGTGGTTACTAGATGTACTTGGTGTATATTTTTTTTATGATTGTAGGCAATTAGGTTGGAATAACATGTTTGAAGATATAATATTTACTATGTTCAAAAGATTTCTATTGCATTTAGATTTAAGTGAATTATTCCACTAGAAGAGGATAATGCTTGTGTAATTTAAATGCACTTGATTATGTGAAAATATGATGCTATGGTGTACTTCCTTGTAAATGTGATAAAACCAGTACTAGTGCTTATGTTTGGTGTTGTCCAAAACCAGTAATTTATTTGTGTGCCCATGCAATGGTGTAACCACACACCTATCCATGGGATTTATGTTTGTGAATAGGTATTGGGAGAACCATACCTCGCATGTGTTGCTTGCTTATTTGTTACCCTACTGAGTGCCAACCCATGGAGGTTGGTAAGTTAGTATGTGGAGGGGTAGTAGTACCACCTTTTCCCCGGGTAGTTATGTGGCGTACGTATAATGGCGGCGCGAAGTGACCTTAGCTTCCACTACTCGAGGGAAAAGTGTAATTAGTGCTTCCCCTTATGATGAACCTGTACATGGGGTTCAGAAGTGGTTATCCTAATCCCCACAGTTCTTGAGCACAATCCCACTACTTGAAAAGAGCCTCTATGAGAAAATATATAATTTATGGATATGTACATTCTATGTGGTCTAGCATGTGGAAGGAGGGTTCTGTTAGCCCATGCTGTGATGGATACCGTATTTGCACATGTTCTGACATGATGCAATGAATGCGATGCCACACCTCACTAATGTTCTGACATAGTGTCAGGTGATGATGCCGTGTTGCTGATGGTAGCGAGCCGAGCTTGAGAACACGATGCCACATAATAGTTATGTGAAGGCGCATCATATGTATGTTATGTTTTCCTACTTGATGCAGAGCGATTTGGAGACGCTTGCATGCTTGTAGAGGGGTACCCATGGATGCTCAGTTATTTAGATGCGGTAGGCATATGGGTGGACCCTAGCTATGTATACCTCTGGCTACGGTGATGATCTATGATAGATATCACTATGCGGAGTGTTTCCTGCGCGTGCCTTCTCCGCGAGGAACACTGCCATGCGACATACGATCAATGTGTGCCCTCTCCACTTGGTGTATTGTCATGCCAAGTGTGTTGACGTGTTTATTCCGCACCACTTGATGCGGGGTGTTGCCGAGGTGAATGCCCCATGCCATGTGATAGTAGACCATTGGGTCGTCACATGATGGGCTATTGCGATAGTCAGACGTTGTTCCCTCCTTCCTCGTGAGGTGGCTATTTATAGTCACACAGTGATGTGTTGTGTAATTTCATGATATTTTTCTCTGGTGTTGGTCAGCAACTTGTTTATCTTCTCTTGTGATGGTTTAGCCATAAATTTTTGGGAAAACTCGTTATAATGATTTAATGTTGTGATATTTTCCAATTTTGTTACTTATTGTTGAAATTGACAACTTGTTACTTTTTATCTATTAATTTTGGTGGCTAAACCAGTTTCCATTGGTGTAATTTGAATGCTGACCATGTGTAGTAATGTGATTCCTCACTAAGGATGCAAGAGGTAGACTTGGTGAGTGTATACGAGGAAGCAGACGCAGGGAACCTTTGAGTATGGGGGTACGTGAGGCTATTATGTAGCTAATATCCACTGCCCACCTTAAGTGTGTCACCAGTCATGTGATGTGAAAAACCACTATCTATAATCCATGTTTCATTCTTACTTACTTCTGATATTAGGGATCTTGGCTCTTCTCTCTTTTCTTCATCCAAATCATCTTTAATAAAAACATAACTACTTCCTTTTCATCATCATTTTCATCTGAATCATCATCACTTGTTCCTTCATTAGCAATATGAAAAGATTTCTTACCTTTGTTCTTGTAGTCTTTGAATATCCTTAATCTATTTTCTCTTTTTTCCTTATCTTTGTTATCTCTCTTCTCCTCATTATCTTTCTCAGGGAAGTTAGATGGAAAATGACCAATCTTGTTACAATTAAAACATTTCAAGGGTAACTTGCCTCGGTATTTTCCTTTTCCTCTTTGTAGCATTCTAGCCAACAAGGCTTCAAGTTCTCTTTCATTCTTTTCATCTTCATAAAATAACTCTTCTAGACCACTTATATAAGTATAGAATTTATCACTAGCCTTGCTCATATATCCATCTTTAGCTCTAAATTCTTTAGGTCTTCCTATATTCAAAAATAACTTAAATGCATACTCAATATTAGATGTAGCAGGAAAACTATTGTCAAAATCATTTATCTCAAATGTAGTCAACTTACCAACGGTACCATCAAGTGAAACATTCACTTGGGGAATATATCTCACCTCTTGTATAGAAGATATACAGATGATATAAATCGGTAGCAGGGTTCTCAATATTTTTCTCCTAACATCTAGCTATGTTATGGTTCCACCAGCTCCTATGATAGAATTAACAATCTCCTTAAGTCAAGTGTTGTATTGTATTATGTTTTCTCCTTATTTCATTTTCATTATATCAAATTTTCCTGTCAAAATTTCTCCTTTAGCTTTCTGAACATGCAGATCTCAATCATAGGTCAAAATAATCTTATTCCACATTTGTTTCACATTAGTACATCCATCAATTTTATCATATTCTTGGTCGGTAAGTGTAGAAACAATCTCAATCATGACTTGTGTGTGTTCTTGCTTCTGTCTTTTCTCACTAATTGTCAAAGGTGCAGTAGTAGGTGAAACATATTCATTCTCAAGAAAATAAAGTCCATACTCTCTTATACCAGACACATGCAACCTCATTCTACTTTTCTATGTACAAAAATGATCCCTAGTCAACTTTGGTGCATCCCTCCTATACATCTTTAGATATTTACTCAAGTCCTTTTAAACTTAACACTTCAGAGTAACTAGCTCTGATACCAATTGTTGTTCTACTAACAGGGGGTGAATCAGACAAAATAAAACTTCAATACATAAAGCTTAGCTCACTAATTCACTCAATAGAACTGAATACAATTATAACTGACTCACCAAATAACTTAGTAACTTAAAAAACCATACATCCCATAATATGAAAATCAATCATTCAAACACATGTAACACCAGATTTAATGAGGAAACCCAATATGGGAAAAACCTCTGTGGAAATTGTGACCCGCAATAAAAATGAACCCTTCTAAAGTATGCTCGGTTAAGAACTTATCTTGTTAAATATTATAAATATATTTTCTAGATGTGACCCTATTAGGGGATTTACCTCAGATCTGTTAAGATCTTCACCTTGTTAGGAGTGGCCTTGTTAGTGGTCTTTAAAAACTCTTTTGGAATGTCACCTACTTATAGGATTTACATTTAGGATGGTTAAATCCACTCGGTTAAGAGATTTTCTCTTTTAAAAATGCTAATAAGAAACAACATAAACTTTGATTTGTAAATATAGAAACTACATTTTCTTGGGTTAGATCCTTTATGTTCAAATGAATACTGGAATCACATACTTTATTTATCTCTTCTCTCGACTATAGATTCTTTAATTTCTTTGTAATGCCCCACCAGGGAACCCAGGAGAACTTAACCTAAACATGACACTAATTTTATGGAATATTTTTTTTCTTAAATGTTTACAAACAATAATGATAACAATGAGGAAGCAATACAATGAAGTACATGACATACACATAAGTACAACATAACATAGGTAACATTTCTCAAGGGTTCCTTGATGTATAATTACTTAAGCATTATAATCTATGATTAACAATAATAAAGAACTAACATAAAGGTTACATAATCTGAAACCAATTACATACGTCTCATAATAAAAGATTACATATACATCTGATACCAAAGGTATACTACCTAATCAACATCCATTTCACAAGTCATAGGGTATGTAATAATACATAATACACAATACAATACATCCTCCAAAGGATGATAACCAATATCTACATATAGTACAATACACAACTCCAGTAACAGAACAAGTCTACAAAAGACTATGATGATGAAACTGCAACAAGGAACATCCAAGCATAAAGAAGAATTCATCAGAATCTCAATGGTAATAAGAATCACTACCACCCGACCACGTGGAACCAAAGGTCCACTCCTACCGTGCTAAGGAGATAGTAATAGGCCCATCACACGGGGTATACAACAAGAATGCAAACAAGGTAGACATAACCTCATACTCAAATGCATAGGAAGATCCTAGAAGCACTCTAAACCATAATGAGGAACACTAAACAACACCAGAGGTACTAACACACATAGGATAACCTAAGTTGTATATAGGAAGGTGTCATCATGTACGTCTAACCCTTGAGTTTTTTCCTAGCAATCCCTTAATGGAATCTGGAACCCAAGTGACCATACACAGCGACAATGACCTCTCCAAACTGACAAGGTCATTAACTAAATTAATATCTTATTAGATTATACTATTCGAATCCTAATAAATTATTATGTTATCACTTGTTACCACTACTTACAATAAGTGATCCTAGTAGCCACTTGTGGGCTCTGGCACTTATTGCAAGCCACCTCCTATCATACAACTAGGTAACCTACCCTAGGTTCACAAAAGATCATCATAAAGGTACATCATAAATCAAATCACATCCTACCCATTCAGGTGCGCACAGTTTCTCAATAACCATAAAACATCCAGAGTATCCTCACAAGACCAAACAACACATCATACCGAACTAGGTTGGGTCTAAGAATATTAGGACTATAACATCATCATAAATCACTAATTGACATCACATTAGATACCATGCAGAAAGTACAATCCCAAAACCTCTGGATTTATGTCCTAAGGGTCATCTAGCCCAACAGACACCCGAAAGCATGATAACGTAAAAAGAATACACAATTCATTTAACCACGCACCCAAAACACATCACAGTACAATAACTTCATATTCAAAATGCATTAAATTAAATACAATGTTAACATAGGGATAAACAAATTTATAATCCCTAATCATGCAAATTCATTTATCCACTACAATTACTATCCAGCAATAATTAAATATTCTACATTGGTAAACGTTAACGTTTCCTATAGATCTATTTATAAAATCAGCATGTAAATACATCTACGGAATAATTACCAATTTCAGTTATAATTATAAAATTACAAAATTCCTAGGTGCAACATAAACATAATTATTAATCGTCCAATATTACCTCTAAAAAAAACTATTAGCACCATAGGGTCTTACTGATTGATAAGGATCAATTTATAACAATGATAAAATTATATGCCTTCATCTATAAATTAATAACCTAATTAGTTAATCTCCTATAATTCCAAACTAATTTAGAAATTAATAATAACTAATTAAATATTAATATAAACTAATTTAAATATTAATATGAATTAATTTAAATATTAATATAAACTAATTTAAAAATTAAAATAAACTAATAAATAAAAATTTAACTAACATTAAAATTAAATCATAAATTAAAATCCGAATCTAAAAAACAATTTTAATAACAAATAAAAATAAATCTAATTTAAAAAAAAACAATATAAAAAAAACTATTACGAGGGGGGGGGGGTCCCTATGGCCCCCACCCCGGCTATCAAATCCGCCGGCCTCCTTTGATAAAGGACACGACTAGGCCTATGGCTGGCAGCGGCTGTCGAGCTGGTAACCTCGGCTTCCACACTAGACAGTCTGTAATGCACAGGGGAGTGTGGTGGCCCCCACCACCCACTCCTCAAAACAATAAAAAAAAATTTTATTTAAATTTTTTATTTTTTATTTTTTAAAAATCTAAAGAAAGCAATTTTTAAATAACGAAATCATATTTTTATTTATTTCTGAAAACAAAAATTAAATAATGCATATTGATTTTGTCTTTTCTGGCACTGTATTTTTTTGACTGGTGTAAAACCAGGGAGCTATATTTTTTTTTAAATTGATTTTCTTAACTAAAAATTGATTTCCTCCCACCATACAATTTTATTTTTCAACCATTATATAGTTTAAACTATAGTCTAGATTAATTTTTCATTTTCTAGGAGTTATAGGAGGTATTTTTCAACAAAATTTGGACAGCATAATTGTGCTATGCCAAGTAACAATAAATAATAAAAATAACGGATCTAAGAGTTTACTAAATACCCAAAACCACAAAAAATTGAAATAACACCTTTAAACCATAAAGAATTGACATGCATCCAATCAAACACCGAAAAACCTCAGAATTGCAAAATTGAAACCATTTTAAGGATCACAAAACCTACCTCAAATCCAATGCAAGAAAACTGAGATTATAGCTTTGAAGATTGCAAAACCCTGAAAACCTCCAAGCACAAATTAACCACAAATCTGGAAACCACGAAGATCCAAGCACATGCAAACCATGAATACACATGAATATCCAATCCAAGATGAAACCACAAGAATCCTAAAATTCTCCCAAAATCCAAGCACACCCCCAAGCTCTCCCAAAATCTCCAAAACCTGTTATCCACAAATGAGAAACCAATTCCCCCTAAAGGAATTCAATTTTTCCTAAACATGTAAACTCCCATGACAACACACTAGTTAACTCCTAAAAGGACTCCTCTCTAAAATTGAAAGAAAATAACAATTAATTAATTAAAATATTTTTTAATTCCACAACTCAACTTTGAATCCTAAAATCAAGTTGAAAGCTTTGAGTTTGAAAATACCTTTTCAACCAAATCATGCACATGTAATTAATAAAATATTAAATTAAATAAGTTAAATAATCAAATCACAATAATCCATGCAACTTAATATTTAATTATTTAATTGAGCATGAAAGCATATTTACTCGTATTCAATTAAATATTAATATTCAATAATTGTACTTTAATTAACCTTTAAATTAAACATAGGCATTTAATTTAATTTTCAATTAATTAAATACCCTATATTTAATAATTAATTTCAATAATATTTAATTAAATAAATAACATGATATAACACACACATAATCAAATCAAGCACCTAGAATTGAACACAAGCAAAATCAAACATGCTCAAGGAAAGGATACACGAATTCCCGTCAACTATACAAATTCGGTAAGGTAGCCAAACAGATACTTGTCTACTAATTAGGACAATTAGGTTTAGGATAGGATTTGGACCTGAAAACTATCTCCCCTCTCTTACCATTGAGATTATTGTGATAGGCCACGCTCACTCCTGCCAATTTAGGGAAGACGTAGTCTAGTACCTGAAAACCTGTCATCACAAAGATGAACATACATGCATATATCATATAGAAAACAATGGTTGAGACTAGGTTATCATGTGGATCTCACTGAAGCAAGTAACTATGACTCTATCCCATATCATACCAAGCACATCAAACAGTAATGTAAAACATACAATGATCCATGTGCATATAAATCTAGGGTCAATATTGTCAGAAAACCATAATCGAAATGAAATCCTAACATATACATAAGCATCATAAAGTAACCATAAATCACATATGCACAGAAGATACAACATGATAATAATGGATCAATAACATACTGAAAATGTAATACATAAATATCCTCAAGATTGACTGAAATAACCACACATACATAAAAATGCCTAAAAGAGTTTGGCATCCAAAAACTAAAAAGCAAACTAAGAGGTGGGTATTACATTCTTCTTCTTTGTTCTTCTTGGTAAATTTGTTCTTTAGCTTCTCAATTCAACTCGCCAGCATCTCTCACTATTATTAGTTCTCATCCTTTATATAGACATAATTTTTCTCTTAATCTCCTTGATTAGGTTTTCCATCATTTGTGCTTAGTCGTTTGATCATCTTCTTCATAAATCTCATCTCAGTAAACCATTTGACTTTTACCTCGAAACTTGAACTTTTCTTGGAACTTAAATAATCAGGTTTAACCGCTTAATCTTTGCCTTAGATCTTCTCATTGAATTTCCATATTTTTTATCTTCTAAAAAACTTCATTTAATCCTTATCAACATCCATCTCATCATGTCCTCACATTAAATTTTATCTTATCATCATTTACAATCAATATCTTGTACTTAGTAAACTTTCTTTGCAACTCGGTAACTATCTTCATTCACTACTTGATGTCTAACTTATTTTTGGTGCTCAGTGCTTGTCTTTCTCTCAATGCTTGGTAACTATGACCAACTAACACAACTCTATACCAACTCTATACTGACTGAATCTGTCTAGCTTGGTAGAGTAACTCAATACATATGAAGCTTAACTCTTTGCAATCTATGACTTAATCAATCAAATGTATCGATTTGATAACATCAAAAATATAGTAGCAAACAACTATATCAACATTAATTCATCAATGTATGATCTATATTTTTTTTTGCATTAATGGGAAGTAGTACTGAGAGGGGAGGGGTGAATCAATACCTCTAAAATTTTTAACAAATTTCACCTTACTTCATTTGCAATCAATCCTTATTGTATTACCAACCAAATCTGATGTCCTTCCTCATGCATGTAATATTAACTCATAAACTTAACTATATGAAACATTCATAGAAAAATTCTATTAGTAATAACTAAGAGGGGGGTTGAATCAGTGGCCTTAGAATCTTATCCAATTTAAACTTTAATCCACCAATCAATACTTCTCTAATTATTAAGTCCCTACAAGATGTATGCCTTTGAAATACTTGAAATAGATAACTGTCTGTCAGTTTACCTTGTCTGTCCTTATTCTCCTTGATAACTGATAAGAAGTTAACTATATTTACCGATACTAAGTAAATATGCAGAGTATACCAGTCAATCCATAAATTCATATGTATAATGTAAAACAATAAAGTAATAAATCATACACAAATAACACAAGGATTTTAACGTGGAAACCCTGTTAGGGGAAAAACCACTGGGATTGGTACCCCAAATTTTCACTCTTCTAAAGTGAGCCCTGTTAGGAGCCAACCCTGTTAAAGGTTACAAACACATTGTTAAGTGTGACCTTGTTAGAGGATTTTCGATACATAGGTTGTCACTAAGTATCTGGCATCTACGCTACCATCTTTGAATCAGTCTCATGACTGTCAATAGGATTTATGCAAATCTTACTACCATCCTTGAATCAGCCTCCTTCTTGGACTGTCAATAGGCTTTAGGTAAGACCGGTGCTACTATCATGAGTCAACCTTCTGGTAATCTGTTAGGATATACCTCTGTTACAAAAGACTGTTAAGTCCTACTCTATTAAGACACTTAATGCTTCAATGGTTAAACTGAAACAAAATGACCTGTTTCTAATGCAACTAAATTGTAGATTTTTAGATCTATTTACTTATAATATATTTCTGATCAATGTATCAATACAATTCCTTTGTACTTAACTCTTTCTGCTTTTTGATGCTATGCTTCTCTGTCTATTGATGTCTACAGAATTCTTTAGCTCTCCCTTAGCTTGATTGATTAGGACTGCATGAAGTTAATCCTTTATCAGTTTCTTCTTCAACATCTTCTATCAGTTCACTCCCTCGTGTATCTGATTGCTTACTTGTCCACACTGAGATTGAATTATGCTTGTCTCTCATATAGACATGATTTTCCTTAATTCTAGGTTCTTGATTCTTGATTCTTGATTCTTGGCGTGAAAAATAATCCAGCCAAATTGATTTATGGCTTTAACTCCTAATTTATCTTGTAGTTATCTTCTTGCCAACTGTACAAATCATTTACTTAACTGTGATCAAATAAAACAAATAAAATAGCTAGTTAAGTCTATCCTTTAGCTCTGTCAGCTAGATATTTTGTCATTTTTTGATCTCTCTATTCTATCAGTCAATTTTGTAGTTTCTCGCTGGTGACAACTGCCAGTTCCATCGGTGTGACTTCAGCTAGCTTCAGGATTTCTGTCTGTCGGGCATCACTGGATCTTGCTCGTTGGGCAACACTATTTTTAGCTTGTCGGGCATCCTTTGATTCTGCTTCATCAGGAAACACTATCTTTTGCTCGTCGGGCATCACTGTGACTTTATCTCTGTCTTTATTGATGGTGTCCACTCTGCCGGTGTATTCTGTCACTTAGTGAATACTTGACTTTTATGCAATGCTGAAATCATAACCTTTATTCCATTGATTCTCTAAAGTCTTTGGCATTGTGTGTATGGCCATACAAATGATATCAAATTGACATCAATGAAAATACAAACCATTAACTGATTTAATGTCTTGCATCATCTTCAACTTAATATAGTCAACCATTTAATTAGTTATATGTCATCAATCTCTCCCTTTGGCATTGATGGCAACATACTATATTATCACACTATACTATTTCTAATACAATATGAAATACAATTGTTGAGATTCATCAAATTACCAAATAGTTTGTTTTGATAACTGATAAAATGTCTGACCACTGGTAAGCTCTGTGTATGCTTAGATTTTATTCTTGTAGCTTTCCTTTTTCTTCTTCTGATGTGTTGTGACCTCTGTTGGTGTCAAAATTATCTTTGACTGTTCTACTTCTTTGATGTCTCTATCTTTTGTTTGCAACTTTTATATCAATTCTCTCCCTTTGGATATGATCTCTCCCTGTTTGGAGTAATCTGATAATGAATAGTTTTTTATGATAATATGGAAACATTCTCTCCCTTTGACATTAATGCCGAACAAATATTTTCATAAATATCTGACATTCTGTCAACCAATTTTTTTTTATAATATATTCCTTGAATTTTCCTTATCCATTATCAATATAAAAATCTGCTCTAGTGTTTGATTTTGATATATACCTTTCTGTATATAGATGTAGCTTTGAAGTTCAACTTGTGCTTGCATCAGTTTTGAATGATATTCTGATAATATATTGCTGATGCAGTTGTTATTCCTTTTACTAACTTTTAGACATGGGTTTTACCCCTATTCTTTTCCTTAGGTATTCAAATGTATCCTTTGGTAGTGGCTTGGTGAAGATATTAGCCAATTGTTCTTTTGATTGCACATATTCAAGTATAACTTCTTTCTCTTGAACTTGTTCTCTTAAGTAATGATACTTAATGGCAATGTGCTTAGTCTTCACATGCATGACTGGATTCTTGGAAATATTTATTGCACTGGTGTTGTTAGAATAAATAACTACTGGTTCTTTGATCTTCATATGCATACCTTCCAACAACTATTTGATCCATGCAATATTTGAGCAGTTTGCAGTAGCACCAACATATTCTGCTTCTATAGTAGACTGAGAGATGCATCCTTGGTTCTTGCTAATCCATGTGACAAGTCTGTCACCCATAAAGAATGATCCTTTATTTGTGCTCTTCCGGTCATCAAGATTTCTAGCCCAATCAACATCGGTAAACACTTTTAGTTCAAATTTTCCTTCTCTTCTATACCATAAGCCAAATTCCTTAGTATTCTTCAGATATCTTAGTATTCTTTTAACAGCAGTTATATATGATTCCTTGGGGTTAGCAAAAAATCTAGCAACAATTCCTATTGCATGTGCAATATCTGGTCTAGTGTGTACAACATACATGAGTTTTCCTATCATTGATCTGTATATAGTCTGATTTACCTCTGTTGTCTTGTCTTCTTTTGTTAATTTGCATCCAGTAGTCATCGATGTTCCAACAGGTTTGGAATCTTCCATCTTGAATATTTTCAGAACTTCTTTGATGTATTTGGACTGAGTAATGAAAATACCTTCACTTTGTTGAATGATCTGCAGACCAAGAAAGAACTTG
>MU224624.1:552705-583599 GCA_018584345.1 Thuja plicata
GTCAATCCATAAATGCATATGTATAATGTAAAACAATAAAGTAATAAATCATACACACATAACACAAGGATTTTAACGTGGAAACCCTGTTAAGGGAAAAACCACTGGGACCGGTACCCCAAATTTTTACTCTTCTGAAGTGAGCCCTGTTAGGAGCCAACCTTGTTAAAGGTTACAAACACATTGTTAAGTGTGACCTTTTTAGAGTATTTTCAATACATAGGTTGTCACTAAGTATCTAGCATCTACGCTACCATCCTTGAATCAATCTCATGACTGTCAATAGGCTTTATACAAATCTTACTAGCATCCTTGAATTAACCTCCTTCTTGGACTATCAATAGGATTTAGGTAAGACCAGTGCTACTATCATGAGTCAATCTTCTGGTAATCTATTAGGATATACCTTTGTTACAAAAGACTGTTAAGTCCTGCTCTGTTAAGAGACTTAATGCTTCAATGGTTAAACTAAAACAAAATGACCTGTTTCTAATGCAACTGAATTGCAGATTTTCAGATCTATTTAATTACAATATCTTTCTGATCAATGTATCAATAAAATTCCTTTGTACTTAACTCTTTATGCTCTATGATGTTGTGCTTCTCTATCCATTGGTGTCTGTAGAATTCTTTAGCTCTCCCTTAGCTTGATTGATCAGGATTGCATGAAGTTAATCCTTCATCAGTTTCTTCTTCAGCATCTTCTATCAGTTCACTCCCCCATGTATTTCATTTCTTGCTCATCCACACTGAGAGTGAATTATGCTTGTCTCTTATATAGACATGACTTTCCTTAATTCTAGGTTCTTGATTCTTGATTCTTGATTCTTGGCGTGAAAAACAATCCAACCAAATTGATTTATGGCTTTAACTCCTAATTTATCTCGTAGTTATCTTCTTGCCAACTGT
Source organism: Thuja plicata (assembly GCA_018584345.1). NCBI lineage: Eukaryota > Viridiplantae > Streptophyta > Pinopsida > Cupressales > Cupressaceae > Thuja > Thuja plicata. Next base: position 553,615 of record MU224624.1, read on the forward strand.
AAAAATCATTTACTTAACTGTGGTTGAATAAAACAAATAAAATAGCCAGTTAAGTTTATCCTTTAGCTTTGCCATCTAGATATTTTGTCATTTTCTGATCTCTCTGTTTTGTCGGTCAATTCTACAGTTCATCGCCGGTGACAACTACCAGTTCTGTTGGTGTGACTTTAGTTAGCTTTGGGATCTCCATCTGTCAGGCATCATTGGATCTTTCTCATCGGGCAACATTTTTTTTAGCTCATTGGGCATCCTTTGATTCTTCTTCATCGGACAACACTGTCTTCTGCTCGTCAGGCATCACTGTGACTTTATCTCTGTCTTTACCGATGGTGTGCACTCCACCGGTGTATTCTGTCACTTAGCGAATACTTGACTTTTATGCATTGCTGAAAGCATAACCTTTATTCCATTGATTCTCTAAAGTCTTTGACATTTTGTGTATGACCATATAGATGATATCAAGTTGACATCAATGACAATACAAATCATTAACTGATTTAATGTCTTGCATCATCTTCAACTTAATATTGTCAACCATTTAATTAGTTATATGTCATCACATTCATGAAAATAATAGACACATAATACAAGATATGATATCACATAAAACTTCTATTAGGAAGTAAAAACTATAGTTGGGATGGCACCCACAAAACTTCACTATCTACATATTGGAAGGGAGTCAGTTAAGGCTTACAATTTGATCACTTTTGATGATCTACCCTGTTAGGAGTATTTACTATGGAGACCTGCTAGGATCTACTCTATTAAGAGATTTAGCAACACTGATGTAGTGTGCACTTGGTTAAGAGATTTACAATAGGATTGTTAAATCCTCCTTCCTTGAAAGGATTTCTTAAGTGTACTACACTTGTTAGGATGTGTACAATATGTATGACCTGACTGTATGCAATCTATAATTTCATATCATAGATCCATTAAAGCTTACACTATATGATTATCACCTATAGTGATTGATTAATACCTTTTCCTACTTTTCGGTAGCCTTGGTTCTTGTTCTTGAGAACTTATTTTTTCTTTGTTTGTGCTTCTACAATAATTCTCTTGTCTGAACCTTATATGCTCTCAGAGGCTACAATCATCATCGAACAACATGTTCATAATTGATTCAGCATCTATTTATACAAGTTCTTTGACCTATTTTAGAATCACACATTACAATGTTAACTCTAGATCCAAGGTATACAACTTGACCTTGATCCTTTAGTTTGCATGTTTTAAATGAGTTAGACTGATAAAAACAATAATAATTACATTTCTTTTCCCTCGTGTAATGGATTTAAAATAAATCAAGAAGCTAAATATAAAACTTCAGTGATTTATCTGACGTGGAAAGTTAGATCCACTTTTTGCGAGATGTAACTGACTCTTGGTATCTCATCATTGGTGTGAATTGAAAGTCTATTGGAGTTCCTTATTTGAACTTCTCATCAAGTTCCCTTCATCTTTCCGGTTCCACTCTTGACTGTTTCGTCGAGTTGCACTGTTGGTTACTCGTCAGGTTCCTTTGTCTTTTATGTCATCGGGTAACACTGAATAGTGTTGCATCGGGATTTTTTATACTTAGAAATATTGGTAACCTTAGTGTTGGGTAGTGTTGTGCCCTATCTTTCAGTGTAGTATAAACCAATGGTGTTGATCATGTTTTACCTTCAATATACTAGTGGCAAAATATAATGTCTTATATCTCCCCCTTTGACATTAGTATCAGAAACTGATATGTGCACAATGCTTAAGTGTTTAGTATGTACACCATGTATATATCCTTGTCATTATATGACTCCCCCTAACTATATGCATCGATAGAGTATACGTATATGTACCTTTATAGTTGCCTTTGTACTATACATTCCCCTTTTTTAATCTTTCCTCTTTTTAAAGATTGAATGTACATATCATTTTCCCATTTTTAGTGACTGACTGACTGAATGTACATATCATTTCCCCCTTTTTTGATAATCATGACATAAATTTACAACTTATAAGGTGTCAAAAATGTGTAACTTACAGAGTGTCAAGAATGTGGTAGTGACCGTTCTTGATATCTTCTATCATTTTCTCCCATTTTTTTGAGGAGTTCTAGTGCCATGTGCTCTAGTTCAATCCTGGTGTGCTTATCATAAATGATGTCTAGGACAGACATTTCTAGGGTGGCCATAAATGTTCTTGCCTGTGTCATATGTTGTTGCAATAATGTGAGAGTTGGTAAGAGTTGAGCTTGAATCTCATTCACCTCATCTTTGAACTTTGTTTCTGCAATCTCTATATCCTGTCTCAGTTTCCTAGCTTGCTTGAGCTAGTCTTGGTGCAATTTTATTGCCTCTTTATTGTTTGTGAGACCTTGTGCACTAGCTTGAAGATCAACATCACTTTGTGCTATCTTATCGGTATACTCCTTTGTGAGTTGATCAAATGTAAATAATTTATGTATTAAGGATATTGCTTCTGAAATTATGGGGTCTAATGTTCTTACTAGTTTAGAAAGCTTCACCTTTTGTAGTGCCACTTCTTGGCTTATCTTCTCTGCTAACTTGAATTCATATTTCTTTTCAAGTCTAGCTTCCATAGCCTTTTCAACATCTATATTCTGAGATGTGATAGCGTCGGTGAGAACTACTAATTTATCAAGCATGGGACTTGTTTGATCAACATCTGTATTAGGTACAATTTGCTGAAGGATTCATCTTTCAACTTCAAGTACCTTTTCTTCTTTTGTGGATTTTCTCAGTTTATCCTGGATAGCTTTCCTCTCACAAAGTATAGCATACTTTGTCAACTCAGTAGGATCCAATGTTCTAGGATCACATACTGGAATCTTAATTATTTCATCCATAGTGACTGGATTTTTGTTCTTTCTCTTCTTCTTCCTTGAGATTTGTGTAGAAGAAAATGTATGAACTACCATTTCTAGTTCATTTTTTTTCTCTGAGGCACTCAATGAAGGCTTTGTAGATGAAACCTCTTGTGCCTTCTGCTTGGGGTTCACCTGTCGATTAGGTGAAGACATCTCTTCATCAACCTTGGGTGTTTCAATAGATTTCTCTTCTGTTTTCTTTTGTGGTTCATCTATCTTTCACCCTTTTCCTTCTACTTCTCCTCTTCTACCTATTTGTCTCCTTTATTATGATCGATAGACTTATCTTGCTGATCATCTGTAGTAGCTTGTTTTGCAGTTTTATCTTTTGATTCATCTATTGTATCCTTTGTTTCTACATCACCCTTATCTATGGGTATGCTTGTATCTGTTGTGGATTCTTCATTTCCTTCTATCATATTGATGGCCTTCATCAATATTGGTATATTTTTCTGTGTGCCCATCTGTGCTGCATCTAGAGTTGCATCCTGCTCGTCGGTTTGAGCTTGTTGAGAAGTGACATCTTCATCCTTTTGGATTTGTTTTGCAGGGTCCTATCCTGTTATGTTAATGATGGAAGTGTCTAGCCATGTCTCATCATCAACATCCATGTCATTATTTCCTGGTGTCTTCAATGCTTTTTGTTTTTCTTGATCCTTAAGAGATATGAATATTACATCATCTTCCTTCTATGGATCCTTATCAGAATCATAGTGAGTGATATTTTGTATGTCAAGATCATCCATGACTTTATCTAAGTCAATGGGCTCAGTATCTTCTATATTATCCAAAGCAATATGCTTTGGACTTGCTTTATCTTTCTTCTCCTCTATATGAGGTGTCTCGGTGAGAAGTAATTGATTCTCACAACTTGTTGATTCTGCAAGTAGATTAAGAATTTGTCTCCATTTAGCATCTGTCATGCTTTCCAACTCTAAAAAATAATCCTGTAGCACCTTGTAGGCTCTTATCTTTGACACAGATTTATTGGAATTCTTTTTCATTATTTCTTTTATCTCTTCCATTTTGGATTTGGGAGGCATGAGTGTGACAAGTATCCTCTCCCTTGCTTCCTTTTCTATGTGCAAAGCATAAGACCATTGTTGTAAAATTTTGTCACCCTGTTCTTTGGGTATTTTTTCAACAAACTCAAGTGGTACATATTTGAGCTTGGCCATAGCCCTAATTGTTGCATCTTGTATTTTATGTTGGTCCTTTGGCTCTAGTTTTGCCCATTGTATGATTTTCCTCTTAGTCATGGTACCTATTGCAGCAATTGAATCACTAACCTCATCAATTGTTTGAGGGATTAAGCTTTTCTTTTCTACTTCAGGTTAATCCTATTTTGAATCTTCAATGTCAGCTTTGGTCCTGACTAGTCTTCTCCTCCTTTTGGTAGGTGTTTGCTTTTCTTTTGGTTGATTCCTCTTATAGGTCCTCACTTGACCTTTCTTAAGAGGTGTAGTATCTTTCTTTGCAGTTTGGATCCTTGTCCTCTGAGCTGTTGTGGTCCTTGGTTTCTTGGTTGGAGATGGAGGTACATCAAATTTAGTGACTTTTGAATCTGATGCTTTCTCATCTTGCTCTTTACTAATGGCACCATGTTCCTCAGTGTCCTTTGTTTGTTCTTTTTCCTCCTCATTTACAGACAAAAACTTCTCAAGATTCTTTACCATATTGTTTTTCTTGTTGACAATCTTCTTTATGACCATGCCTGATTTTATCTTAGATTTTTCCTCTTCATATGTTCCAAATCTTGGTTTCTTACTGTCAAGTGGTTCATCCAACAATGCATCAATTGCATTTGTTTCTTGATCTATGTTTATCTCATAGTCAAGTGGTGGTAACCAGGATGTTCTTGGTTCAACTGACTTAATATGAGTAAAATTTGTATCCACCATAAAACATATCTCTTCCCTATGCTTTTCAATTAGCTATTTAGGGATTCTTACTCTTTCCATCATCTTTTCCTTGAAATCAAGGAAGTATTCAGTCATCACTAAATCAAAGTTGTCACCTAGTGACTTGATATAGTCATTTATCTGTAATGTGACTCGCTTGGTGGTATCCCACTTTACTTTTCCAACTGAAGGAAAGTATTCTTGAAAATAAAAGAATATACACATTATAAGTGAGCTGAACTTACATGTGTTTGTCTTGGCAGACTTGATTGTTTTCATATTCTCATCAAGTTGCTTCAGTAGGATCTCACATAAATCCATTTGTATTCCCTTCATGACAATCTTGTAAGTTGTGCTTACTGTTGTTGATGTTATGTTGTTTAGCCTACTAGCTTGAAATATCTTGTACCCTATGTCACATGCACCGAACCTTAGTTCCTCATTGGTGATGGTGTTCACCTTAAGTCCTCTATTATCCCATAAAACATTGGTGATTTTTTCAAATTCTGGTCGAGAGGGATGCGTGTGAGCTTTTAGTTTATCGGTAATAGGGTAACCTATTTCAGCATGTAATACATCTTTTGTAATCTGCTTGGGTTCATCCAACCATAGCTTCTGATCATGCATTCTACTCAAAACTAACCTAATCCAGTTGGTTTTGAAAACCCTCTAGAAATATAGGGCATTATTTATCCCTTCTACTTGCAAGTGCTTGTGTTCTTCCTTTAGGTTCCCTTGATCGTCACATAGCTTCTTATAAGCTTGACCTATCTCTAGATCACCAATCTTAGCGATCTTGCAGTGGATATACGTCCTGACATCTTCTATCAATAAAAACCTAGGTGGAATTTTTGAAAATGCACCAAAATCATTGGGTTGTGGTGCACTCTATGGGCATATCTTGTATTTTGGTTCCACACTGGTGCTATTCTTGATTATCTTAACACCATTCTTCTTTTCACTCTTCAATTTGACTATTCTTGAACTCGTTGCCATTGTTTCAAATTTAGGTCTCTTTGGAAAATAATAATAGAGTTCTCAGGCTTGGTACTTACTTTGATCCGTGTAGCTTTTGAGTGAACATTTTGGAGTGCTTTGGATCAAGTGGAGGATTCTCTGCTAACTACTCTCTTTTTGCTCTCTTTTTTCTCTACTTTGTTTCCTCGATTCGCGTGTGAAAATGAAGTGCTTTCCTAAAGTATTTATAGACTTTTTCCCTAAGTTTGTCATAAGTTCTCAACAACTCACGGGTCAAGAAGATGGAGTTCATCGGGTAAACTCTCAAATAACATTCTTGGTGTTGACAGGATGCTCGAGGTAGTTGTTCAAATTTTTTCTTTCATTGACGATTCTCGGTGTAGTGTCAAGACAACATTGTAAATTTGCTTCCTTACTGATAGGTGTCAGTTTACATTAGTGACTTGGCCTCTTTATGTGTTGACCAATGATTCTCGGTAAGTGTAGATAGCTCATCCTTTTATGTTCATCGATGATTTTCAGTATGTGTTTACTGACAGGGTTGTTTTCTTAGAATTGTAACAAGTAACATAATATGCATCTTTATTCATGCATATTTTGACTATCTATCAATTTTTATAATGGAACTAATGTAAAATATGACTTGGTGTAGTGCAATTCCATACTTACTTGTTCTGCTTAAGTGCGGGTGGTGATGTCACCTGATCCATTAGATGGGGTGAAATCATTTGCGTTGCTTGGTCCAACTTAATTATTGCTTGAAAATTTTCTCCACATTTTGTCTCTAGCCCTCAGGATATCTTCAATGGTGTTTCCATTGGGATATATGCTTTTCTCTATCATTTAGTCTTTGCAGTCTTTCTTGAGATAACCAACTTTATGACAGTGTAAGCATGCCATTCCAGGGTTTGTCTAGCCTCTAGACCTTTTGGTCCATGTTCTCATTCAGTTTGCAACAATGTGACCATATCTACCACATGTTGTATAATTTTTCCAAGTACAGTAGTCCCATACATATTGATTATCGATTCTCTTTGGTTGATAGGGAGTTTCTTGACCTTTAGGCTTCCATGCTTGCCTTTTCTTTTTCCAGCATTCAAGAGTTGTGTGACCATTTATTTTTCATGTAGGAAAGTATTGTTCCATGTATGTTTCCTTCTTTGGTTGTTCCATCTTATACTTACATTCATATGCTTTATGTCCTTTCTTGTTACATTTATATTAGAATCCTATGAATGAAGATGTAGATTTAGGAATACCTTTCATTTTGCCTCTGCATATATTTGATGTGTGGCCTTTCTTTCCACAGTGTTTGCATGTAATCTTTCTTGGTCTTGGATTTTCATAGACATTCTTTGGATTGGATTGATTTGATAATTATCCATTTTTCAGTAAAATCTAGACCGTTTTTGTTGTTAACTCTTTGTTGTCCTTCAAGAAAATCATCCATTCTTTTATTGCTTTCTTCATCCTTTTTGATAATTTCATTATGTTGTTGCTGAATTTTAACCTCATGCTTTAATTTTTCATTCTCTTCTCTTAGTTCACCGATAGTGCGTATTCTTTCAATGAGTTCCATATTCATTTTGTTTGCTTCTTGACTCATAAGAATAATCTAATTTGTAATCTCATGGTGATACTCAACATGTCTTTGAATTTTTGACTCCTTTTCTTGTAGCTTCTTTGTAATCTTCCTCTTGTCATCAATAGCCAGTGTTCTTTCTATTTCTGCCTGTCTAGAAGAACTCATCACATCAATCATTCTTACCATATGGGTCTCTTGACCGATTTGCAGCATCTTTATTTTCTCTATTAGATGTTGATTGATCTCCTTTAGATTTGTGATGTTTTCTTCTGATGTATCTGATGCTTTTCTTGTATTTGATCTTTAAGACTCAAAGAAATCTGGAATCTCTTTTTCTTGATAATATTTCTCATTTCTCCGAGTTTCCATAACTTTTCTCTCGTCCAATAGCTCTCTCGTCTTGATTCTTGCAGCCTTGTATTTCTCATAGAAGATTTGTATTTATATCTTCTGATTCTCAATATTTTTTTCAAGCTTCTACTTCTCCATTGTATGATCTTTTTCTCTTAAGCATTTAAGATTTCCAAGAAGAGACTAGGATCTGATACCAATTTTTGGGATTAAAGTGAAGTAGCACTGAGAGGGGAGGGGTGAATTAGTACCTCTAAAATTTTTAACAATTTTCACCTTACTTCATTTGCAATCAATCTTTATTGTATTACTTACCAAATATGATGTCCTTCCTCATGCATGTAATATTAATTCATAAACTTAACTATATGTAACATTCATAGAAACATTCATGAAAGTAATAGACACATAACACAAGATATGATATCATAGAAAAATCCTATTAGGAAGTAAAAACTGTGGTGGGGATGGCACCCACAAAACTTCACTATCTACAGATTGGAAGGGAGCCAGTTAAGGCTTACAATTTGATCACTTCTAATGATCTACCCTGTTAGGAGTATTTAATCTAGAGACTTACTAGGATCTACTCTATTAAGAGCTTTAGCAAAACTGATGTAGTGTGCACTCGGTTAAGATATTTACAGTAGGATTGTTAAATCCACCTTCCTTGAAAGTATTTCTTAAGTGTAATACACTTGTTAGAATGTGTACAATATGTATGACCTCACTATACGCAATCTATAATTTCTAATCACAGATCCATTAAATCTTACAATATATGAATATCATCTATAGTGATTGATTAATACATTTTCCTACTTGTCGGTAGCCTTGGTTCTTGTTCTTGAAAACTGATTTGTTCTTTGTCTATGATTCTGCATGAATTCTCTTTTCTGAACCTTAAATGCTCTCAGAGGCTACAATCATCATCGAACAACATGTTCACAATTGATTGAGCATCTATTTATACAATTTTTTTGACCTATTTTAGAATCATGCATTACAATGTTAACTCTAGATCCAAGGTATACAACTTGACTTTGATCCTTTATTTTGCATGTTTTAAATTAGTTAGACTAATAAAAACAATAATACATACATTGCTTTTCCCTCACATAATGTATTTAAAACAAATAAAGAATCTAAATATAAAACTTTAGTGATTTATCTGACATGGAAAGTCAGATCCACTTTTTGCAGGATGTAACTGACTCTCAATATCTGATCGTCGATGTGAACCAAAATTTTGTCAAAGTTCCTTCTTTGAACTATTTGTCGGGTTCCCTTCATCTGTCGGGTTCCAGTCTTGATTGTTTCATCGGGTTGCACTGTTAGTTACTCATCGGGCTCCTTTGTCTTTTCTATCATCGGGTAACATTGAATCATGTTGCATCAGAATGCTTTGTACTTAGCAATATTGGTAACCTTGGCATCGGATAGTGCTATACCCTATTTGTTGGTGTAGTATAAACTGATGGTGTTTATCATGTTTTACCTTGCATATACTAATGGCAAAATATAATGTCTTCATATTTGTCACCCATTTAACTTCTTGTTATGATGTGGTAACTCAATAGAAATCAGTAATCAATTTCTTTACATGAATGAAAAAATAATAACTGATCTAACCATTTCTCAAATCATGTATACTCGGTATCACTTGGTCTTCATCATCTCCATCAAATCTTGAATAACTTCATTAGTTGATTGACACTTCCATGTTTTTATCCCTTTGGAGATAATGTTTCCTTAGGCCTGATCATATTTTTGGATCTCTTAATGGAGACAATGCTTTCCTTAATGACTGTGTTAGAAGATATAAATAAAGTAAACTAGATTTAGGAAAGAATCCAAGAGAGAGTGTAGAAATGAAAAAGTTTATTATAAATGAAACAATGATCCAAGAACAATCACCAAGATCACCAAAATGCTCAAAGACCAAGACAAGAACACAAAAATTTTGGAAGGGGAAAAAATAAGAAAAACCCCCTTTGTGAATAATATGAATGAGGCAAGAAGCCATGAAAGAAAGAGAGCTTGATCAAGAAGCTCATTACAATATTGTGAGAGAAAGAATGGGAATGAGAGAATAAAACCCATGAGAACCAACTTGTGAGAACCAACTTTGAGAAGTAGAGAGAAACATCTCTTAAGTAGAGATGAGTGTAGGAGTTTACATGTAACTCCCATATCCTATGAGTGCCACATTCACATTAAGTGTGTGCCATGTGTAGGCATCCTCTTAAGGAGGAATATCTAATTTTCTTATTAAAGGAATTACATAAAATGAGTTGTCCTCCCACTAGAGGACAAAATACATGTAGGAATTCCATAGGAATCTCCTATTTAAAATACAAGTAAAGATTAGATATTCTAACACCCCCCTTTAATCTTTACTTGGGGTGTTTACAACAAGGGGTATAAAACCCAATTTTTTACAAAAAATTGCAACTTGATCTTCAATATAATAAAGAAACTGTATTGTCTCCAAGTTTTCAAGTGGTCTTCTGGAAATGTGATGTACAAGTAGCTTTGTTAGAGACAAGAGAAGTAGATGGGTCCTTTAAATGTGTTCAAGTGGAAGTATATGAAACATGTGGAATTGAATTGATGTCTTTAATGTGCCTTGATGGATCACCTGAAACATATAACAAGAAAACAAGGTAACTATCCACAAGTAGAATTCAATCTCATATTCAAGTTAGTATATATTTTGAAATTTGTAACATCAAAGTATAATTATAAGGAAACTCTCATAGTGAAAAATGAGTTAGAGATAAAGATAAATGTAACTGTTCACCAAAATCAAATGGAGCTAACATGATATCAAGATAGAATAAATGCTCAAAGGTTCAAAATGAAAGAGTTAGGTATAAAAGAATTAATCAATGCTCTCATGAAAGAAATATACTAATATAAAAATGACCACAAACAAGGCCAACTAATGAAACCTGCATCAACATTGCATCAATCACATGGATATAGACATTCCACTAATGAATCATCCCACTGCAAGTGAATGGTTAATTACTCCACAACCTGCATGACTCACGATCTAAGCAATGAAGAATGTAGTGCATTATCATGTTAGTATAGTAATCAAAGAGTTATGAGAGAGACAAAGAGAAATTATAAGAATGTATGACTCAATCACCAAATTTACTTAAGATCCTGATTTTCCAAGCATGTTTACCATTGTGAACCATAAGACAGGATTATGAGAAGTAATAACATATTGCCTTCAAGAAAATGTGAAACAGTAGGGAAACCCATGAAAAATCATCCTCTCATTAAGGAACAGAATAAAGAACCATCCTCTCACTGAGGAATATAAAAAAGAATCATCCAATGCAAATTTCAAATGAAACAAGTTTATAAACATCAACTGAAGTAAGTGCAACCTAGTGCAACTTACAAATGGAACAAGTTGATCAACATCAACTGAAGTAAGTGCATCCCAGGGCAAATCACAAATGGAACAAAATGCTCTAAAAGAATAAATTGCAACTATTCATGCTTATTAATAAAATAAGTTGATCAACATCAACTGAAGTAAGTGCATCCTAGTGCAGCTTACAAATGGAACAAAATGCTCTAAAAGCATAAATTGCAACTATTCATGCTCATCAATAAAACAAGTTGATCAACATCAACTGAACTAAGTGCATCCTGGTGCAGCTTACAAATGGAACAAAATGTTCTAAAAGCATAAATTGAAATTATTCATGCTCATCAATAAAACAAGTAATAATACTCATGAAGGCAATAGTGTAAGATAATCTCATAATCCTAAAAAATTGGAGATAAAGAAGAGATAAATGAAGAGCCACATTAAAGATATGGATATCAGCTAGAAAACTCCATTGATGGTGAACATGAAAACTAAATAGGTATATCTTTAAACCATTTAGGACTCCTTTTAGAAGTAATGGAAATATCACTATGAGGAGTAAATTCATCATTTTCATCATCACTATGAGGAGAGAATATATCAGAATCATCATGAACAAACTTATTATCATCATGAGCAAAAAATTATCACTAAGAGGAGTAGATATATGCTTACTATCATCATCATCTTTTTTTAATACTAGTAGGAACATAAATAGGTGTAGTAGGAGTAGGGTTTAGAATAGGAGGTTGGTCCTCCATGAGTTCAATAATACCCCCTTTAAATTCATCATCTTTGACCTTGGAACAATCATGCACTTCATTTTTTGTAATAACAATATCTCTTGCAATATGTACCTTGTTAGCAATAGGATCATAAACACTATAACCTTTAGTAGATACTTCATACCCAACAAAGGTAAATAAAAAACAAATTAAAATTGAGGAAAGCAGAGAATAAACAGTTAACATTAAATAAAATTACAAGGAGAAGTTCAGTTTAACTAAATGTTAAACGCGAGAATAAGCGAGAAGCTTAATATATAAGAAGAATGATTACCCATTTGTTTAAAGAACATAAACTCATTTCTTATGAATAATAAAAAAAGAAATATTTCCACACCACATTATTAGAACCATTTAATTTAAATTCCAGAATCAATGTTTGCATAATTAATTAAGAAAAATGATCAGATTAACTAAAATGAAGTGAAATGTAATGAATATATAATGACAAAGATCAAGGAAAGTAAATTTAAATTAATGTTAATCATAATTGGAATGGATAAATAATGATATTGAAAAAAAATTAAATTAAATTAAATTTTTAATGTAAATGGAGGAACAAATTTTAATTGCAATGAATTAATGAAATATAAATAGAAATATGTTAGAATTGATACAAAGAACGTAGGGTTCAAGCGATATAAGGTAATATTAAACTGAAAAAAAGTATGAATGATTAAACTTTTTGATTAAACAAAATTTAAAATTTAAAAAAAACTAAGTTAGAAGTGATTAACTTCAAATAAACTTAGATAAAGATTGAATTAATCTAATTGAAAAGAATAAAATAACTAATAAGATAAAGAATATCAGATGCCAAATTAGATGAATAAATTTGAAGAAACGAATCCTTAATAAAATAATAAAATAAATACATTAAATGAGTCAAAGATAATTCAAACTAAGACTAAAGTTAGAAAAATCTTAGAGCAATGATGCTAGCAATAATACTTAGGCAGAATGTTATATTCAGAAAAGAATAATTATACTATAGCATACCAATAATATCAAATATACTCTCCTTTAAAAAATAGCTGAAGTAACTGCATATTACAAAAGAACAAAATGCTGAAGTGCTGACAGAGGAGAGAAGTGCAGAAGACACTTTAAAAAATTGCGTTGAATGCAAGTAAGCTTTGCTGAATGGAGCAAATGCTGCGATTGAAAGAGGTTATTTATTTTGGAACTGATGTTTCAAGAACATTTATAATTACATAGTGATATGTGAAAAGAAAATTTCTGCAACTTTATTTGCATTTAAGCGTGGAAATGAAATGCCTAACATGCATAGTTTAATTCAAAAGTTTTTATTCAAAAATTTGTGGAAAGAGGAAAGCTTATACCATCAAATGCCCAACATAACCAATGTACAAAAAAAATAGAATAATGAGAATTTACTTTAGTTTCATTAAGAGGAAGAAAAGAACGCAGCCATATGCCAAGGAGAAATGCTGCCAAGGAGGAGGAAAAAACAACAACACAGCCTTAGGCCAAGAGGCATGCGAAGCTTGTAGTTGAAAAAAGGTGGGAGAAAATGATGAAATGTTTGGAAGGGAGTGCTGAAGCTGTCGGTTGAGAAATTTGGAAGGGAGAGACTTGGGCTATGCTGAAGGATATAGATAGAAAAGTGAAGCACCACAACAAGAAAGGAGTAGCGTGGAAGAGGAGGGAGGGTTGGGAGGGTTCAACAGGCTGCACAAGGATGAATGGTGGGTGTGCAAGGGGAGAAGAGGGATTGAAGAGGGAATGAAGAGCTGCATAGGGAGCTATGTATAGATTAATATACATAACTTGTATATGAATCTATGTATATTAATACAAGCTAAGATTAAAGAAGTGATAAAATCCTGCAACCACTAGAGAAATATTAGCGAAAAAAAAAATTACAGAAACCTGCGAGAAGACAGAGATAAGATTAAAGAAGTGATATAATGTATCTAGAGACCGAATATTAGAGATCAGATATGTAATACCAAAAAATGGGGAATAATCAAAGGATAACTATAGCAGAAAGGGTTAAACAATCTAGGAATGGTTTGAAATTAAAAGGAGATGATGTTAATGATTAGATAAACTATGAAATTAAACAAGCAGAGCAAGCAACCAGACAGCAAAATTAGATAGATTTAAGAAGAAAACAGGATATAAAACCTACACGAATGAGAGAATTTAGCAAAACTTCCCACGTGAGAGCTAAATGGGCTTATTCTGCATAAAACCCACATCTCCATTTTGCGAGATTCAAGTGCCAAACTGGCAAAGAGCTAAAAAATGAATAGATTAAAAAACATATATAAACCTGCAAATCAAATAGTTAGATAAATGAATGAAAATGTAAGAAATAGAAAACCCTTGCGGTTTCCCGACAGAGGGTGAGGTTAGCACTTAAAAAAAAAACTTGAAAAAAGAGATGAAAGTACTTTGATCTGGCAGCAAGCCATCCAGAAAAAGTTAGATTTAAAAAAAAAAAAATTAGATTTGCAAAAAATAAAGGAAATCCCTGCAAACAAGAGTTAGATCAACAAGAAATCAGATTTCTTCTCCTCAACAGAGATAGCTTTCAACTATACTTGCATGCACACTCAATACAAGGATTAAACGGGCTCTGATACCATGTTAGAAGATATAAATAAAGTAAACTAGATTTAGAAAAGAATCCAAGAGAGAGTGCAAAAATGAAAAAGTTTACCATAAATGAAACGATGATCCAAGAACAATCACTAAGATCACCAAAATTCTCAAAGACCAAGACAAGAACAAAAGAATTTTGGAAGGGGAAAAAAAAAGAAAAAACCTCTTTGTGAATAATATGAATGAGGCAAGAATCCATGGAAGAAAGAGAGCTTGAGAAAGAAGCTCATTACAATATTGTGAGAGAAAGAATGGGAATGAGAGAAGAAGAGAGAAGAAAACCCATGAGAACCAACTTGTGATAACCAACCTTGAGAAGTGAGAGAGAAACATCTCTTAAGTAGAGATGAGTGTAGGAGTTTGCATGTAACTCCCATATCCTATGAGTGTCACATTCACATTAAGTGTGTGCCATGTGTAGGCATCCTCTTAAGGAGGAATATCTAATTTCCTTATTAAAGGAATTACATAAAATGAGTTGTCCTCCCACTAGAGGACAAAATACATGTAGGAATTCCATAGGAATCTCCTATTTAAAATACAAGCAAAGATTAGATATTCTAATAGACTATCCCTCTTTGATGGGTTGACGAGAATAAAATATCTTGCTAGACTATAAATGCTATATTTTGAAACACTTTCTCTTTGCATAATACATAGTAAGGAAATACATTACTAGGCTAGTAGTCACAACTCTCTCTTTCTCTCTCTCTCTTCTCTCTTTTGAGTGATGCCTCTTTTATCTTGGTTATGGATTTGATAAAGACTTGAGTCACTTGGGAGATTTATGTTTCTTTTTCTCCTTGACCTTGATAATATTATTTATATGCATTGAGCTAGTTTACCATGAGCATGAGTTTGTCTCATGCTCACACTAAAGTGGCGGCTAAATGTACTATCCTAAAATGTTAGCACCCATAATTAGATGCTTTATTAGGAGCTATTAGACCCCATTTCTATGATATCAAGGTCTGAATTCTTATTATTCTTGATCTAAGCATCATGTTATCCCCCCACCAACATATTTTCACCTATCCTAAAACCTTGTCCAATTTTGGGCTCATTCTCTAGGGTAAATAACGCTAAAAACATTATGTCCCCGAGGCCCTATGTCAGGGTGTTAGCAGGAAATCTTATCCTGTGGTCGGCCTTGATTATTTTTGAATCTTGAAATGATGGATTGAGTATATCTCTCCTCATTTATATATACATTCATGATCTACAACTTTGTAACCAAGCTATCAAAATTTTCAAGCAATCAAGAGCAATTGGATTCAACATTTGAAGGCAAGCATCCAAGATCAAGTTTCTCCAAGTCTCCAATTCTTCAAGATCATTCAATTCAAAGGAAATATTCTCTAATTGAAGCAAGTTTCTCTTTCATGATGGATAGTTAGATGAATTATCAATCAAGAAAGAATATCTTTCCTTCCATTCACATTCTCTCTCCTTCATTGCAAGCAATTATCAAGAATTTATACATTCAAGATCTCGGAGTGACATTCATAGATCCATGCATTTGTGAGGTAATCCTTGATTATACATTATATTTCAAGGTCAAATAATTTATTTCAAGTACATTCAAGTATCTCATGGGTATGAGAAATTTCTACATCCGTCCATGAGGGTTTTATGCAAGGTGAATCACACATTTACCTTTTTACATACTTTCGTTTATAAAATTTAATTTTCAAGGTTGATTACACAACATGGATTTGACCAAGGAAAACCCATTTAGATAACCTTTTCCTCATTTTTCTATGTGTAGGAACAAGTTATAGAGTTGTCAGAAAAAACACAGAAAGATCAAAAACTGTTGGAAGATCCTTAAAAAATTTAGAAAAAAATACCAAGTACAAATTGTAAAAATTCTATACCTAGGTATGGATCACCAAAACTATTTTTCACCCTATATTCTATTCCTAGATTTCAGCCATAGGTGAGAGCTACATTTTGGTTTCCATTTCCATACTTTTTAGTTCTCTACCAGTTTATATTAGTCTGTTATTTCTAGTTTTTTAGTAACTTGTCTAAATTATCATTTACATTATATTTTCTCATCATTTCCTCTTTTATCATTACATATTTAGCAAAGGATCATTTCCCCATTCAATGCTTGAGTATTCTCTTGAGCCTAGTGGGGCATCTTCCTTCCATTTATGTAATTGTGAAAAGGGAGGTGTGAATTTACCTATTTACCTCATCTCCACTTTTCATCATTGTACACCTTAATCTAGACTAATTGTGAAAGATTTCTCTTAGGGAGAGCTAAGTACTATTGAGAAAATATTTATTTTTAAGGAGTTAAGTAGAATGAGAAAAACAATTTGAGATTGGCCTTTTCCATTGATGTCAAAGGGGGAGAATTTGGTAAAGAGGGAGAGAATTTGGCATAAGAAAGTTGTTATCATTGATGTGTTACCATAAATGACAAGGGGGAGATTGTTTTAGGTTTAAGAAGAAAGAGTTTTTGGTTGAGTCATTAGTGTTGTCATTGATCTCAGCATACTTCTGTTATCATTATTGAAAAACTGTTGCATATGCTATTTAGTTTATTGTGCAATAGTGCTGACAGATATGCTCCACATTTCTTCTATGTTGCAAATATTTTGATGTAGTTTGGATATTTGTAAGCAGTGTTTGGATGTTGTGGATTTTATTTTTTGTTTTCTTTGGATGGTAGTTTCGAGAAATTGGTGTTTATTTGAGTATGGAAATGTTTGACAGAGTTTCCCATGTAAACTGCATGCTCCACATTTCTCTGCATGTTATTATTTTGTGTTGTAGTTTTAGAGCCAAGATTTTAATTTCCTTAACTTCATTTAGTTTAGTTGGCATGTAATTTTGAGTTTCAAAAGTATGGTTGCAAAGTTTGATAGTGTTTACTGAGGGTTTGACCAATGTCAAGTACTTACGCTTTCATATTTATTGCTTTATTGAATGTAAGGTGAAATGTAATGTGTATGATGTTTATTTTGGTCCTAGTTAAGACGTGTTGTGGTCCACTTTGCATTACTTTCCACCATGGGAATGTTTAGGTGCTGACCTATTTTGAATTTTTTTTGGTTAAGATACTTAGTCGACATTGGAAGATTTTGCAAGAGTACAAATGGTATACATAAAGGATAAATTGTTAAGGAAAGGTGTGGTATGTGTGTATACTTATGCAAGTGTGTGTAATTATTTGTGTATATGATGATGATGTATGAAAGAGGATCTATCTCCCTATATGTTTGAATTTGTGCAAAGTATAGCATTGAAGTGTCTGGACTTTCATGTGCTAGATACTAGAAGCAGTGAGTTGAAGGTATCTATCAATCATTCAGTTGAGTTTGCATAAGTAAATCAGTAGTGGATCTTTTCTATTTTATTCTTCTTCACGTAGACATTGAGATTTTTGGCAGTGATCCTTCTTTCGGGTAGTGACCCCTCTAGAAATGAGCCTTTCTTTGTAAAAATCACCTTAATTGGTGTCACCCTAACATGTGTTCATATATTTGAGAATTAATCTTCTCTATTGTGTTTCTGTTAATAGGGTTATCAACGTAAATATGATATCTCATTGTGTATGATGGTTTCTATTTTTCAAAATCTCTTTCAAGTTCATATATTTTCTATGTTACGAGTTAAAGATATTTTTTTTTGGATTTAATTCAAGAAAATATTTATAAGTTCTATTGAAAACTTAATCACCCCCTCTCAATTATCCTGTGCATTTAACATATGGGTCTAGGGAAAGGAGATGGGACATCCTTAGGAATTCTTAGTTCAAAGATATTTTGGGCTTTAAGCTCTTTGTAGGATAAGAAAAGATGATGTTGGCAAGGTTGTATTGGTTAAGGCATGGTAGGCAAAAAGAAGTCAATGTTAAAGTTACCATGACTCACTAAAGGATGATAAATACCATGGTTGATCATAATCATTTCTTCATTATGGGAAAATTTAAAACACTTATGGATAGGAGAGACATAGCTTTCATAGAAATTATCCAAGGAAGGAAAAGTCTTACATGGAATTGATAAAAATTTGGGATTAAAAAAAGGTGACATCTAAGCATTTTTTACCAACTTCAATAGGAAGAGTGATGTAAGCATGGGTAGGACAAGTAAAACTATTAAAAGTTGTAATCATCACATTTGATTTGTCAAAGGAGTCTTGATGAAATTTTCTTGTGTAAATATTTTCCTCAATTATAACATTCAACATGAAAGTAGGACCAATAAGCACTCCTTGAGAGAACTTATTATTAATGTTTGCAAAAATATAAAGAGAACCATCAGGTGCCTTAATAGTCTCCTTAGAATAAGATGTAATGAAAAGCTTAGGTTTGCATTTAGGTTTGAGTTTGGGTTGATATTTATCAATGAGATTAAAAATATTATTGGCTATATCACATGTATTATTAATATTCATGGTAGTAGGTTGATGAGGCACAATAACATTGGTGGAAGAAGCCAATGTGGTAGGCTCAATAGAACTGGTAGAATGGGAAGGTAAATGATTGGTGTAGATTTGCAGGTTTTTATTAGGAGGTGCAACATATTATTTTCCTTTATCATTCACAACCTCAACAATTATTTTATTGCTATTGATAAGGTCTTGGATAATAGTCTTCAAACAAAAATACTTCTTAGTATCATGGCCAAGATGACGATAGTATTGACAAAAGGATTTGGGATCATGGGAAGTTGGGAGTGGTTTGGAAGGGTCAATTGGTTTGATGGGGGGACGTTTCAAAATATTATCATTAATAAAATTCAACATAACATTAAGAAAATATTTAGAAAGAGATGTAAAAGTATGAGGTGGTTTAAACACAGATGACAAAGGAGCCACAACTAATGTTGCAGCTTCCACTTGTGCATAAAAATTGTTTGAATAGTTGTTGATCTAGATAAAAAAATTGTTGGGTTTCTTGAAAATTTTATATGATTGTTGAGAGGCATCACTCTTATCAATTAGAGACATTGGAGTGGATGACTTAAACTAGGTCACTTGAAGTTGATAATTATGAAGCATTGCACACAACTGGGTAAAATAGGTAAAATCAGAAAAATAAATAAATTAAAAAAAAAATCTCATCTCTAATGTATTTTTTCAAATTAGAAATGAAGATGTGTTGAACATCCATATTAGGCACAAGATAAGAAATTTTAGCATGCAAATATTTGAATCTACCAATAAAATTAGTCACTTTTTCCTTAACACCTTGTTTACAATGAATCAAATTAGGTAAATAAACTTAAGGACTAATATTATTTTGAAAATGTTGAATGAAAGAACTAGAAAGTTCTTGAAATGAATTAATATAATGAGGAAAAGAACAAAAACATTGTAAGGCCTTATCTCTAAATTTAATAGTAAACAATTTAGCCATAATTCTATGATCATAAGGAAAAGTCACTACACATGGTTTGTAATCTTTTTAAAAACATAAGTTAAGGGATCATCTTTTATGTTATATGTCTTCAAGAAAGGTGTTTCCATGTATTGACGGATAATGACACAAATGATATCTTGGGACAAAGGGTGAGAAATGTAACAAGTGGGGATATTGAACTTGGATTGGGTTATGGAGACAAGTTGTTCTAAAGAGGAGATAATTTGGGTAAGGTTATTAATGGTGGCTTTGGTGGATATGTTGGTATTGGACATGTGTGAAAGTGAAGGATGTTGAATGTTATGGGAAATTGATGGAGGTGGTAAATTATGGTATGTAGGTATAGATGAAGGTTTTAAAACACATGGAACACTTGTAGGAGGGTGGATGATAGGATTAGGAATATTCCATGACTAACATGTGTATTATTGACATGTTGAATAGATGAAACCATGAGAGATGGAGTACATGTAGGCACATTAGGTAAGGATGTTGTAATAGGATTGTAAGTATCAACACTAGCATTAAGATGAGAAATATTAAGATCTTGAGAAAAACTTTTCATATTCTTGATATTGTCATTTATAAGATGGGATACACCACATCATGGGTAAGTGCACCAAGATGGTGTGAAAAAATGTGGCCACCGACCCAAAAAACTAGCAAATTACCCATAACACAATTGCATTACTCTAAATTCAAATGACCTAATTATGATTAGGTTTGGTAAATTTCAAAGCTAAGAATAAGGCTAGTAAATAGGCTTGGATAACAAGGTTGGATCTTGGGAGCTCCATTTTCCTCCCTTTTCACGTGTTTTGTTCTTTAGAATAGGTTTATAAACTTCCTCATCATCAATTTTGCACATCATCAAGTGGGAATTTGTAAAATTTCCACCATAATTTTATACATCTTATGATCTTTATAATGATATAAATTTTTTAATTTTTGGCCAACATTAGCATAGTAAAGTTTAATTTTCTTTACCAATATCTCCATAGCTCTCAAAGACATATGTCTACAATTTTCTTAATAACTTTTGATCTACTTGACCAAATTTAAAATAAATCACATATTATTGTTCTATACTTGATCCTATACACTTTTTTTTTTTAAAAAGTTTGCATTTTTCATTATTTTGATGCAAGTTATGTCCAACACTTGAATAGACACCTAATTTTATGGATGCACCCACTTCAAAAAATCATAAAACGATAAATACCTAACAAAAAATTACAACAAAAATACCCAAATCCTATCTCACTCTTACCTATCATTCTACCAAAGGATTTTCAAAATACTAAATCTAACTATATATTTTTTTATGCAGACAACAAACACTATATTATGTTTTTCTGAAACACCAAATGGAGAGAAATTATGAATACTAGAGATAGACAAGGGTCAGCCACGAATAATTTTTTGTGTGCAACGGATTTGACCCTCTTAATCTTAACCATTTAAAAAAAACTTTAATAGTTTAGAAATTAGATTCAAGGTACTACAATTCTTGTTATTTGCACATATTTTAATTTTGAGTGCAGGACTCAAATTTCTTTTTGAAGTTCAAGTTTACCTGATTTCAAAAATAAATGGCCACTTATACCCCTTTTTTGCACACCATCTTGGTGAAATTACCCTAATAAATCAATATCATATCCATCATTGTGAATTAACTTCCTCAATCTTTCTACTAAGGGGATTTCCTCACTATTAGAACATTCTTGACCTAATCATTGCTCAAGCTTTTCAAAATCTTGGGAAAGTTTTTTCACTTGAGTAGGAGAAAATCTTAAGGATTCATCCTCATCATGAGAAGAATGGGATTAGGGATTCTCAACAATAGTAGGTATTGTTGGCATTATGTTAGATTTTTGAGGAGATCTGAAGATTGGTCATATGTAGATATATAATTGGTTGTCATTGATGGAAACATGTTTATTTAACATGATTGGAGAGACTGGTAATATTTGTACATGATTGGTAAAGGAAGATATAGTTAACTGTGTTGATCAATGTACATGAGGTGTTTAGGAAGAACAATTTTAGTCAGTTAAATTAGTAGCGGCTGAGTTACAGAGAAAATATGATGATGCAATCTTAGAGAAGACATTCATATGGTATGAGGAAGGGATGGTTATGATCACAATAGCTAATTTGATGTTTTGAGTGAATTATGTTTTTTATGTCGAAGACAGTGTACCTATTGGGTCACTAATCAAAATTTCATGATGAATCAGTTAAGGTGGTGGATTTAAGGTCAACTATCATTTATGAAAATAAATATTACGTCCGACGATGATGTATTAGGTATGATTGACACTAATTTCAAGGAGGTTGGTAAGTATTTTAATCCAAATTGGATGGAAAGGTTTTAGGTCTAAACCACTTAAGAACACAATATATAAGGAGAGCTAAATTGTGTGATTTAGGGTTGCAATAATTTTTGAAGTGCAATGATTAGAGATTGAAGAAGTAGAGATCAGTACAATGTCAGAGAAAAGGAGAAGAAATGATCTGATAGGTAATCAGTGTCATTCTACAGATCATTATTGTTGTTGTTTTCCTAAAAGTTTTAGTAGATTAAATCCCTTAACAGGGTAGATCCTAATAGATCTTTATTGTAAATCCTTTAACAGGGTAACTTCTTTATTGAAGTTTGAAATCCTCTAACAAGTCTTTTGGTACTTATAAAAAGGTACTAGTCACTTTTAATAGGGTGAACCCTAGAAACGGTATTGTAGCTCCTAAGAGGGAAAACATTTTTATAGCATTAAGGTGATTTGTGGGTGTCATCCCCACTGTGGTTTTTCCCCCCTAATAAGGGTTTCCACATGAAAAATATGTGTCATATGTGATGCTTTTGTAGATTCTTGATGTTTTTTAATTATGTTTGATATTATCAGTTACAAGTTTCATTAGTTGGAACTTGTTGATTAGCTTTGTTAGATCAGTGGTGAAATTTATTAAGTACTTTTTTACACTGATTCACCCCCCTCTTAGTGCTTGTTCATACTAACAATTATTATTAGAGAATTGGTCCTCTTGATATTAATCTTAATTTCTTGAGGAAAATATCCCTAAAAACCAACATGAAGAGTTACAAGTATGAGAAGAAGCTTGATGATGAAAACAGGGTAATCAATGAACTAAAGGAACAACTTAGGCACTCCCTTGCAAAAAGAAGAGAGCTCACTGAGCAATTTATAGAAAGAAAAGATTACATTGAGAAACTTTCTGAAGGAAGTGTCTCTGAAGAATCTGAGGAAGCAATTGCAGATCTAATGGATAAGAACAATGGTATTAAGGAAGAGGTGGCTAATATGAAAAGAGAGTTTAAAGTCATCCTGTCAGGATGTGTGAAGATATTGAAGGAAGAAGATTTGCTGAGGATGCAAATAAAATTGTTGAAGATTCCATAAAGGATAAATATGAAACCCTAATAGAAAAGTTGGAGCAACAATTCAGATTGGAGAAAGAAGTTGTTATATTGAATGAACATTTACATGACAAAAATAAAGAAAATACTAACATCTTAAGAGAGAATGAGGGATTGAGAAAAGAGATTGATAATTTGAAAGAGGGGCTTAAAAATGAAAATGATCTATTGGATAAATTCAATAAGATTTTAGCTAAACTTAATGAGCAACTTGCGAGGCAACAAAGGAATAGAGAGAAACAAGGTCTAGGTTTTTCAAACTTTGAAACTGGTGAATATTTTGGCACTAAGGACATCAATACAAGAGAAAAATGAACACCCAAGGTGAAAAATAACACTAGTAAGAGAAGGTATAAACCAATAAGAGTTAATTTTCATAAGGAAGGTCATACTAATAATGTATGTTGGTTTAAACCTATTGGTCCTAATGTTAGATCTAGAGGTCCTACTGCTAGATCAGATAAGTCCTATGGTAGAAGTGATAAATACTATGCTAGATATACTTTATAATCAAGTGATGAATCTGATGAAGATGACGAAGACCGAGTGATACTAAGTATACATGATTGTAGAAATGGTTAGATCAGTTGTTGTTTTGTCATTGATGTCAAGCAATTGATTATTGATTTTTATTGTATTACCATAGCTTAAGAAGGAAAAGTTAGATGGGTGAAAAATAAAGATCATACAATAATGAAGTAATGTTTATATAGTTGTTTTCTACTATATATTTGATGTTATCAAGTTGGTATATTTTATTGAGGAAGTCAGAGATTGCAAAGAGTTAAGTTATGAATGAAAGAGTTAATCTACCGAGATAGACAAGGTCAGTTGGTATAGAGTTAGCATAAAGTTGTGTTAGTCGGTCATAGTTACCGAGCACTGAGAGAAATTTAGGCACTGAGCACAGAGAATGAGTTAGACACCGAGTACTGAAAAAAGATAGTTACCGATTTGCAAACCAAATTTTATTGAGTACAAGATATTGATTATAAATGATGATAAGATGAAATTTAATGCGAGGACATGATGAGTTAGATGAGGATAAGAATTAAATGAATTTTTTTACAAGATCTATGATCATGAAAATTCAATGATAAGATATAAGGCAAAGATCAAGCGGTTAAACATAGTTATGTGAGTTCCAAGAAAAGTTCAAGTTCTAAGGTAAAAGTGAAATGGTTTACCGAGAGAATATTTATGAAGAAGATGATCGAACGATAGAGCACAAATGATGGAAAACCTAATCAAGGAGATTAAGAGGCAAAAGTATTTCTATATAGGATGAAAACTAATAACAAAAAGGGAGAGATGCTAGCAAATTAAATTGAGAAGGAGAAGAAGTGAAGAACAACATTTACCAAGCAGAACAAAGAAACAAAGATTGAAGAATCTATAGTCTAGAGAAGTTATCAATAAATTATGTGATGCCAGTACTCAAGAGAGAACAAAGGATATAACCCAAGAAAAGGTAGTTTCTATATTTACAGATGAAATTTATATTGTTTCTTATTATAATTTGTAACAAAAAATCTCTTAACTGAGTGGATTTAACTATCCTATTTTTAAACCCTAGAAGTAGGTGAGATTCCAAAAGAGTGTTTGAAGACCTCTAGCAAGGAAGCTCCTAACATGGTGAATATCTTAACTGATTTGAGGTAAATATCCTAACAGGGTCAAATTTAGCAATGTGTTTGTAATCTTTAACATGATAAGTTCTTAACTGAGCATACTTCAGAAGGGTACAATTTTATTGTGGGTCACAATTCCCACAGAGGCTTTTCCCATATTTGATTTCCTAGTTAAATCTGGTGTCAACCAAGTTAAATATGATGTTAACGAGTTTGAATGATTTATTTTCTTATTATGATACGTATGGTTGTTTAAAGTATTAAGTTATTTGGTGAGTCAGTTAATATTGTATTCAGTTCTATTGAGTGAATTAGTGAGCTCATATTTTAGTGTTTAGGTTTGATTTGGTCTGATTCACCCCCCTCTCAGTGGACCAACAATAATCATTCCAAGGAACTTTATATTACTAAAATAAGTTTGGACATAAATCTAATGTGTGCAGGGAAAGAATCAATAGTAAGTGGTCATATGATTACAACAGACAGAGACCTAATAATTAGGATAATTGGTCTGATGTTACCTATTCTATCTGTCACAAAAAAAGACATATGGGTGTAAATTTTAGATTAAGGTTAGCTAGAGGCAATGCTATACCTTGGAATCAAACAAGCATGGCTTGTTATATATGTAATAAAGTTGGTCATCTTGCTAGATCATGCAAAGCGAGGAAGTATACCAGAGGCCAACCGGTGAAAAAAGATGCAAATGAAAAAGGCAAGAGGATTGTTGATGTTGAGGAAGTCTAAAGTGAAATGAAGAAGACATGGGTGAATAAAGGTGAATTTAAATATTTTGAGTTATCTGAGAACTCCACCAATTCAGGAAGTGTGGAGAATCCATCGGTGAACTAAGTATGTTATGACTTAGGCTAGCACTAAAAGGGAAAATCCTAAAGAACCATTATTAGTGAATGAGCGGTAAGATTCATATGCATATTTAGATGCCTATTTGTGATTTAATGATGTTAGTGAAGCTAAAGTACTATATGTGTCTTTGTGCGTGCATATAATGGTTATTTTTTTATAGCCGTTGTGACTGATAAAAAACACTATTTGACCATTGAAAACAACAACTACATCCTCAATGATATATAGATGGGAAAAAAATTATTTTGTTACTTTACATTCTTATGAGTTTGCTTGAGAGGATTTGTATACAATATTAAGCGATTGTGAGCGTTTCTTAAGTGTAACTTGAGATTTTGAGTAGTGAATTGTATCGGTTGTCCAAGAACACCTATCGGTGAAGTTGGAGGTTATTTCATATTGAGTAAAAATTCTACATGAGTGTTACTGCTCAGAGATAATTGTTTTCATTATGGATACTACCATGATGATTAATGTTGTGAATGAGCCAACACCCATACTGAAGCTACATCCATTGAAGGCTAAGGAGAATGATCCTATGGGTGCCTTATCATCGATACCCTATGGTGTATTGCTAGTTGAAGACATTTTTTTGTTCATAAACTGCAAGATAGAATTAATTAGATCTGATAAAATCTATAGAGTTACTTACTTTGAGCGATGATGTAAAGGTGAAGGATGATCATATGTATTTTGTGCATAAGGGTTTTACTTATGCGGCTGAGATTCCTAATGATTTTCATCTAGAGTGGATAAGGTATGTGTTGAGAAGAGTCCATGATTAGTTTATTTGGTTGGACAAACCTCACAAGATCACAATGTTGGAGATTTGATTCTGAGCAGTTGATTGATTGTATGTTTGTCATTGATGACAACATATGATACACAATAGAAATTTTGTATGTACTTATCAAAATGATGACATGAATACTTGCATGGTTAGATACATGTTTTTGACATGTTTATTATTTTATGTTCATACACATAGATCTAGATATGATGTTTCAGTCAAGTTGTGTAATTTTGTTATTGGCAGTTACAGTTCTGGAAGAGCATCTATTCAGAGCTGACATATGTAACGTGTTTCTTGAGTTGCGCCTATCATTAGGATATGCGTGTGTATATTCATGATTAATTATGAGTTGATGATATTTATCTAAAGGCACCAAACATGTTTCAAGAAGATTGCAAAGTTAGAGTTAATTTGGTGAGGCCGACTTAGTGAAGCGTCGCGTCTATTCAGTTTATACTTGTGCGGTTGTAATAATGCTTGCGTGCTTAGTAGAGCCAACAAGGATGTTATGAAGAGTTGTCTCATAGGTCCCATGATCTCATACTTTGAGGAAGATACTTATAGCAAGTCAAATGTGACACACTAAGTGTGAATGATACGAAAAAAGAAGAAAGATGTACAGAGTAGATTATCAGAGTTGGTTCATTCATCAAGAGTCTATGTGAAGAAGAAGTGAAAGATTGTAATACACTGGAACTGATCAAGACAGCAGGTCTACTCTATAGTTCATCATCAGATATAGTGCATATGTGTTATATAGAAGGTTGTAGCCTTCACCATCAAGCAGTGAGCTTTTGGACAGTGAGTCCACCACCCCTAACAGGGTTATTTGTAAAAGACTCCTAACAGGGTCTGACCCTTAACCAGGTCACTATACTTATTGCATTGTAAAGTACAACTCCTAACAAGGTTGAAATATCTTCTAATAGGTATTACTATAAACAAGTATAGTTCATTGTGGGTGTTAATTCCCACTGGAGTTTTACCATTTGGTTTCCCCGTAATCAAATTGTGTTGTGTACTATGTTATCTGATTAAGCATTTACTTTGTTCTATTCTAGAGTTAAAGAAGTAAAAGAATTAAAGTTATTGATAACTGATTCACCCACCTCTCAATTATCCTTTGGGAATATTCTAACAATTGGTATCAGAGCCAAGTGCCTTGGAGAAAAAGCCTAATATCTTAAGGTAGATCAGATGTCTTACTTTAGAAAAGAAAGCCCTAAGTTTGATGGAGAAAATTATCTCGATTGGAAAAACAAAATGATAACACATCTACAGTGTGTTGGCTTTGAGGTCTTTGAAATTGATACACAAGAAGTTGTAATTCCATCTCTGAAAGACCTTGCAAAGGATGATGCTACTAACAAACAAAAGGATATATTTACCAATAATGCAATTGCTAAAGAAGCCCTAATCAGTACATTATCTGACAATGAATTTTTTGAGATCAAGAAAATTGACAGAGCATATACCATATGGAAGTATTTAGAAGATATGTTTGAAGGAGATATTAAAGCAAAGAATGCATGAAGGAAGACATGGAAAAAGAAATAAAACAGTCTTGAGATGTTACCTGAAGAGAACATTAGAGCTTACAATCAGAGGATAAATGAAGCAGTCTCTAGAATCAGAAACAATGGTGGAGAGATATCAGAAGAAGACATAATGGACAAGTTTCTAACTACTTTAACATCAGACTATGAAAACAAGATAAGTATTTTAGAAGAAACCATGTAGTTCTCACAGGACTTCAAGAGAGAGACTTTGATCAGCAAAATCTCTGCATTTGAGATATCAAGATTGAAGACTGAACCTAAAAGTGAAACAACTTTC
This sequence comes from Thuja plicata, assembly GCA_018584345.1. Lineage (NCBI taxonomy): Eukaryota > Viridiplantae > Streptophyta > Pinopsida > Cupressales > Cupressaceae > Thuja > Thuja plicata. Next base: position 582,061 of record MU224624.1, read on the forward strand.
AAAGCCTCAGTCCATGGTAAGAAATCCTTACAAATCTCCAGTCATAATGAGAAAGAAGAAGTTGATGAAGAACTAGAAGAAATCATTGCTATGATTGGTAGAAGAGAAAAAAAAGGTAAAGGAAAATATGAAGGACAACTTCCATTCAAATGTTTTTCTGGTAACAAGATTGGTCACTTTGCATCTAAGTGTCCCACAAGAGTCAAGAAGTTCAGATCTGATTACAAACCCAAATATAAGAAGGAATGTTAACATGCTGAAGAGGGTGTAACTGATGAAGATTCAGGAGAAGATGAAAATGGATTCATTTCCCTTAGAGACATGGAAAGGTTGCTTGAGGAAATGGACATTGAAGATGAAAAATAAGAACAAGAGTTAGCCTTAATTTCCAAAGTAGACATCAGAACTGATTGGATCATTGATAGTGGATGCTCCCATCATATGATAGGTGACAAAGATAGATTTTTTCATTTAGACAAATACAAAGGTAGTATGGTTAGATTTGGAGATAACACTCCTAAACCTATCATAGGCAGAGGTTCTATTACTTTGGATGGAAAGAACAAGACATATGATGTTCTATATGTTGATGGATTACATCATAACTTGCTGAGTGTTGGACATCTACTTGACAAAGGTTATCATTTGGAGTTCAAAGACAACAAGTGCATCATTAAAAAAAAGGATAAAGACATGATTGCATCAGGCTCTAAAACAAAAGGTAATGTTTTTTAGCTCAATTCTGATGTAAGTTGTTTTGTTGCAAAGGTGGATGACAGTTGATTATGGCACAAGAGACTATGTCATATCAATTTTGATAATATAGTAAAGATCAGTAATGTCAAGGCAGTTAGAGACCTACCAAGTATTGCAAGACCAGTTGACACAATATGCAAGGAATGTGTTATGGGTAAGCATGTAAGGAGTTCCTTCAGAAGCAAGCAGAACTCAGTTGAGAACAAATTAGACCTAGCGCATATAGATTTGTGTGGTCCTACCCAAACAAGATCATACTATGGAGAAAGGTATTTCATTTTGTTTGTTGATGATTTTTCTAGGATGATTTGGGTTGCGTTCTTAAGGGAGAAATCTAAAGCCTTTGAAAAGTTTAAAATATTCAAAGCTAAAGTTGAGAATGTATCCAGATTAAAACCAAAATGTTTGAGATCAGATAGAGGAGGAGAGTTCACCTCTGATCAGTTTTATGACTATTGTGAAGAACATGGTATTAAAAGATAGTTGAGTGCACCTAGAACCCCTCAACAAAATGAGATTGCAGAAAGGAGGAACATGATCATACTTGATACAGCGCACACTATGATGATTGAAGGAAAAGTTGCGCACACCTATTGGAGAGATGCAGTGAACACAATAATATATACTATCAATAGAACTCAATTGAGGCCAGGCGCAGATAAGACACCCTATGAAATTTGGTTTGGCAATGTACCTACAGTAAAGTATTTTAGAATCTTTGGCAGCAAGTGCTACATCAAGAGAGATGATGGTGTTGGTAAGTTTGATGCCAGAAGTGATGAA
>MU224624.1:585152-599129 GCA_018584345.1 Thuja plicata
AAATTGTTCAACCATGGTTTGGATCAAATAGATGGTTAAAGACTTTGGCATTTAGGTTGATTATCCTATTGTTATTCATTGTGATAATACTAGCACTATCAACATGTCTAAGAACCCTGTGATGCATACAAAGACAAAACACATAGAGATCAAGTACCATTTCTTAAGAGAAAAGGTTGCAGACAAAGAAGTTAAAATGGACTATGTGAGCACCAAAGAACAATTGGTAGATATTTTCACAAAGCCCTTATCAAAGGATACTTTTGAGTATCTCAAGGATAAGTTGGGAGTAATTCCCTCTCCTGAGTCTGTTTAGAAGAAGCAGCAAGAACATCAGTCATTAAGCGACTGATGAATGGTTGACTACTCTACTGCTGGAGTAGTACCTGTGCCTAAAGATCTATGGCACCCTTTTTCCATTGATGTCAAAGGGGGATTATATAGTAAGAGGTAGTATGTACTAAGGGGGAGCATATACTCTGGGGGAGTATATACATGGAACAAAAACACAGTCAAAGGAACTGCAAAAGTTTAGAGAAATCTTTGATGGGGATATTGAGAAGATTGTAAAAGAAAGAGGTCATCATGAATAGAGGATGTTTTTGATATCATATGTTGCCATCAATGTCAAAGGGGGAGATTGTTGGAGATTTCATTCTGAGTGGTTGATTGATTGTATGTTTGTCATTGATGACAACATATAATACATAGTAGCAATTTTGTATGTACTTATTAGAATGATGACATGAAGACTTGAATGGTTAGATACATGTTTTTGACATGTTTATTATGTTATTTTCATACACATAGATTCAGATATGATGTTTTAGTCAAGTTGTGTAATTATTTTATTGGCAGTTACAGTTCTGGAAGAGCATCTGTTTAGAGCCGATGTATGTAACATGTTTCTTGAGTTGCACCTATCTTCAGGATATGCGTGTGTATATTCATGATTAATTATGAGTTTATGATATTCATCTAAAGGCACCAAATGTGTTTCAAGAACATTGCAAAGTTAGAGTTAATTTGGTGAGGTCGACTTAGTGAAGTGTCGCGTCTATTCAGTTTATACTTGCGCAGTTGTAATAATGCTTTCATGCTTAGTAGAGCCGACAAGGATGTTATGAAGAGTTTTCTCACAGGTCCCATGATCTCATACTTTGAGGAAGATACTTATAGCAATTCAAATGTGACAAGCTAAGTGTGAATGATACGAAAAGAGAAGAAAGATGTACAGAGCAGATTATTAGAGTTGGTTCATTCATCAAGAGTCTATGTGAAGAAGAAGTGAAAGATTGTAATACACTAGAACTGATCAAGATAGGAGGTCTACTCTACATTTCATCATCAGATATAGTGCATATATTTTATACAGAAGGTTGTAGCCTTCACCATCAAGAAGTGAGCTTTTGGACAGTGCGTCCACCACCCCTAACAGGGTTATTTGTAAAAGACTCCTAATAGGGTCCGACCCTTAACTAGGTCACTATACTTATTGCATTATAAATTACAACTCCTAACAGGGTTGAAATATCTTCTAACAGGGATTACTATAAACAAGTATAGTTCATTGTGGGTGTTAATTCCCATCGGGGTTTTTACCATTTGGTTTCCCCATAATCAAATTGTGTGTTGTGTACTATGTTATCTAATTAAGCATTTACTTTATTGTATTCTGAAGTTAAAGAAGTAAAAGAATTAAAGTTATTGATAATTGATTCACCCCCCTCTCAGTTATCCTTTGGGACTATTCTAACACACAAATGAATTAATTAATCATGTTACTAGATTATGTGTGGCCAGTGAGGCACCGATTCTATAGGCTATTGATGCTAAATTGGTTACTCACTTGACCAAATATAAACAAGATCACCGATAAATGACTATCAAAGACATTGAAGACAAAGAAGTGAGATTTTATTCAATGGTGGTTGAATATAAAGTATACCAGTCTAGTTGGTTGAACAGTCTACCTGGTGGAGCAATTCATGATGGATATAGAATGGAGAAAGAGGATGAAAAGTATGACTTATGAGAGATGTTGAGGAGCCAATTCTTTGTGAACATGGAGAAGATCAATAGAGATAAGAATAAATTATTCAAATATGGTTCAATCATGGTATGTATGCTTTTCTATCTACAGAATCAATTTCTAGGAATAGGTACTTTTAAATATGGACAAAAGGTCAACTGGTAGTTATGCAAATTAAGAAATGCATTAGGAAATTAGGAGATAATTTTGATACTATCATGTGGGGATACTTTAAAGATTTTCAAGGAAAAATTCACTTAAGAGAGAGAATCCCAAACAATATAGTTGAAAATTACAAGGATGATATTTTATTTCTAGTAGATATAAATACATGTATTTTACACATAGTGTAACCTAGAACTTCTTGGGTACCAACTATGGGTTATGAAGTAGAAGGTAAATTAGTTACTTTACATGCCGATGTACTTTTTCCAAAACCTATTGATACTTATATACCTATATTAGAACATTAGAGGAGTCATCATTGAAAATTCATAGTGAACTCAAGGCACTGATAATTCAAAGAAAAATAAGGAAACAAATTGGAAATCTAGAAAAAATGAGTTGCATAACACAAGAGATGATGACTAAACTTAGAAAGAAAATGGAAAGTGAGAAGGCATGCACATCTGCTACAATTGGAGACAAGAAAGTAGAAGCTAAAGTTGAAGAAGTCACACCTCAGAGCGTCACTAGGATTTCAATATTAAAACAAACACAATCTACTACTCCTAATATGACTAAGCCATAAAATAAGTCACATGTGACTATTCAAAAAACTTATAGATGGAAGAAAGAGAAGACATCTATCTACAAAGAGTATAAAGATAGTAAGGAAAGTAAGGATAAAGATGAGGAAGATAATGTTGAAACTAAGTCTAATAAGGAACAAGAAGAACTAAGAGCTAGTGAGAAGAAGTCCTATGTAGTAGGAAAACCTACTGTGAAATCTGTAAAAGTTGTTGATGTTATTCCAGTTGATATCATAATTCAATATGTTAAGGAGAATGGAAGAAAAAAATTGTGGTGAAGTGTTTTGACACATGTGTCACTAAAGATAATAAGAAAATAGAAGATGCATTTTTATATATTCTACATACTTTTTTCAAAACAACTAGTGAGTTATACAAGGAAATGTCGAAGGAACTGTTTAAGGTAGTTGACAAAAGATGAAGATAAGATTTGAAGGTTGATAGAGTAATGATAAAGAAAGAACTTGAGCTATTGAAACTTGAACTATCAACTAAATATGTGAATGTAAAGGTTGAAAAAATGATAGGATAATTCATGACAAGAAACATAGTAACAAGGATTCTCATTTGAGAAACACAATTGGTAAGAGATGAGACAGTGGATTTATGGAAAAAGTTATTGAAATCTGAGACAGGAACCAAGGAAAAATTTGTAGAAGAGAAAGAGAAAGATCAAGAGTTTAAATATGAAGAAATAAATGATGTCATAGATAATGTTATCTCTTATATATTTGACCAAATATAAAATATTAATACTCAAAATCAAGCAGATGCACCAAGTGATTGGAATGGAGAGGAAGTGACATAACAGAAAAGTGAAGAGAAAAATATTGATGAAGATGTACTGTCAGTGAAGAGGAAATTAGTCCTAACTGGTGAAGCTAGCATATATAAGAAGAGAAAAACTATGAATTCTACTAGTTTTGAGGAAGAAGATGAAGGTGAACTTGAAGATAATGAAATCCAAGAAACTATTGACATTAATAAAGAGACAGATTAAAGGGAAAGAAGAAGAAGGTTAGTGTACTAAAAGGAGAAAGGAATATATATTTAGTAATCTTGTACCTAATGTGCAATATGATAAATAAGATAAACCTATTGATTAGCTGGGTATTTTGGTCAAAGTAGTTTCTGATCAAGTGCCTAACTTGGAGAAAGAACTAATGAAGTTGGCAATGCAAGATTATGAGAAGAAACAAACTGACAAGTTGAAAGAGATTATATCAGTAGAAAAAGAGTCACTTGCAGTTCTAATTAACAAAGTAAAGGAAATCCTACAAGAGGTAGGATAGTTACTTGTAAAAGTGTCCAAGTTTACATCTTTTACAAAGGATATGGAGAAGAAGAGAGAGAAAGCTCAATATTAGCTTAATGCTTTGGTTGAAAAGTTTCATCCCCTAGCTAGTTTAGCTTCATTATACAATACTAAGGTCCAAATGATTACACACATAGTGAAGTAGTTGCAAGTATAGAAAGAACATAATTATAAAACTTATGGAGTTGCAGACCTACTTAGCTCCTACCATGGATCTTATGCAACAGAATATGAGTGATGCAGAAACCATTCTAAGTCTATCGGAGGTGAGTACTTAGAATGATATGGAAGGGTCAACATCGGTAATACATGGATGTATTCTATCTATAGAGTTCTTACCAAAGTCATGGGAAAAGTCATTGGAGTCAGAAAAGACACTCTTCAAGGATGTCTTTGACATAATGTCATTTTGGTATGTACTTGTGATCGTTTTTCATTGTTGATAAAAATGGGGAGATATATAGGGAGATATATGTATATATTAGTCTTGATAGATAAATTGAGAGTATGAATAGTGTAAGGGGGAGTATGAGTTGAATAAGTCAAAGTATGCATGAGTACAGAGTTATGCATGGTAGAATTTTGAGTTGATACAAAGTCTTTTCCACCAATGCCAAAGGGGGAGATTGTTGGCATTATGGTAGTTTTTGGAGGAGATCTAAAGATCGATTTATATAGATGTATAATTGGTTTTCATTAATGAAAAAATGTTAATTTAACATGATTGGAGTGATCGATAAGATCCGTACATGATTATTAAAGGAAGATATAGTTAACTGTGTTGATCAGTGTACATGAGGTGTATAGGAAGAACAATTTGAGTTAGTTAAATTGGTAGCAGACGATTTACAGAGAAAATTAGATAATGAAATCTTAGAGGAGACATTCATATGGTATGAGGAAGGCACGGTTATGATTGCAACATCTAATTTGATGTTTTGAGTGAATTATGTTTTTGATGTGGAAGACAGTGTACCTATTGGGTCACCAATAAGAATTCCATGATGAATCAGTTAAGGCGGTGGATCTGAGGTTGGCTATCATTTATGAAAATGAATATTAAGTTTGGGTATGATGTATTAGGTATGATTGACGTCGATTCAGGGAGGTTGGTAAGTATTTTTTGCTGACTTGGATGGGAAGTTTTTAGGTCTTAAACCACTTAAGAATACAATATATAAGGACAAATAAATCATGTGATTTAGGGTTGCGATCATTTTTTGAAGTGAAACAATAAGAGATTGAAGAAGTAGACATCAATATAGCATTAGAGATAAATGGATCAGAAATTATCTGATATACAATCAGTTCCATTATACTGATCATTATTGTTTTTGTTTTCCTAATAGTTGCAACAGGTTAAATCCCTTAATACGGTAGATCCTAATAGATCTTTATTGTAAATCCTTAAACATGGTAACTTCTTTATTGAAGTTTGAAATAATTTAACAAGGTAGACTCTAAAAATTCTTTTGGTACTTCTACCTAGGTACTAGTCACTTTTAAAAGGGTGAACCCTAGACAGGGTATTGTAGCTCCTAACAAGGAAAACATTTTTACTGCAGTAAGGTGATTTGTGGGTGTCATCCCCACCATGTTTTTTTCCCTCTAAAAAGGGTTCCATGTGAAAAATATATGTGTCATATGTGATGCTTTTGTGGATGCTTGCTTTTTTTTACTTCTATTTGATACTATCATTTACAATTTTCATTAGTTGGAAGTTTTTGATTAGCTTTGTTAGATCGATCATGAAATTTATTAAGTACTTGTTTACACTAATTCACCCCCCTCTCAGTGCTTGTTCATACTAACAATTATTTCATTAGTAGGCATAATGGTATCATCTACATTCCTATGAAATACATTAGAGGACTCTGAAGGCATTATATTTTGCCATTAGTATACACAAGGAAAAACATGATCTATACCATCGGTTTACACTACACCGACAGACAGTGAACAACACTACCCGACGCCAAGGTTACCTGATACTGTCAAGTACAAAGCATCCCAAAAAACACTATTCAGTGTTACCTGATGACAAAAAGGGTAAAGGAACCCGCTGAGTAACAATAGTGTAAAATGAAAAAATAGAAAAGAGAGGAACCCAATAGATGAAGGGAAACCGACAATCAGTTCAAAGGAACACCAACAGACTTTTAGTTCAACCTGACGACCAAGAACCGATAGTCAGTTACATCCCGCAAAAAGTGGATCTGACTTTCCGTGTCTGATAAATCACTAAAGTTGTATATATAGCTTTTTTTTTGTTTTAAATCCATTATGTGTGGAGGAAGCAATGTAATTAATATTGTTTTAATTAGTTTAACTGATTTAACTAAAGATCAAGATCAAGTTGTAAACCTTGGATCTAGAGTTAATTTTGTAATGCGTGATTCTAGAATAGGTCAAAATACTTGTATAAATAGATGCTCAATATATTGTGAACATGTTGTTGTTCGATGATGATTGTAGCCACTGAAAGCATCTAAGGACTAGACAAGAGATTTCATGCACAAGGACATAAACATATCAATTCAGTTTCAAGAACAAGAACATAGGCTACCGAGGAGCAGAGAAAGGTATTAATCAGTCACTTTAGGTGATATTATTATTATGAGAGCTTTAATGGATCCATGATCAGCAATTGTAGATTGCATATAGTTAGGTCAAACATATGTACTCATTCTAACAATTGTAGTACACTTAAGAAATCCTTTCAAGAAAGGTGGACCTAACAGTCCTATTGTAAATCTCTTAACTGAGTGCACAATTAAATCAGTGTTGCTAAAGCTCTTAACAAATTATATCTTAACCAATCTCCACTTTAATACTCCTAACAGGGTAGATCATCAAAAGTGATCAATAATAAGCCTTTACCGACTCCCTTCCATTCTACAGATAGTGAATTTTTGTGGGTGCCATCACCACCGTAGTTTTTACTTCCTAACAAGATTTTTCTGCGATATCATATCTTGTGTTATGTGTTTATTATTTTCATATATGTTTCTATGAATGATTGAATACAATTAAAATTATGAAGAAATGTTACATGCATAAGAAAGAACAACAGATATGGTCGGTAATACAATAAAGAATGATTACTAAAGATGAAAGGTGAAAAGAGTTAAAAAATTTAGAGGTACTGATTCACCCCTCCCCTCTCAGTACTACTTCCCAATAGTCCCAACAATTGGTATCAGAGCTAATTCTCTTCTTGGAAAGCTTAAAGGCTTAAGAGAAAAGATCATACAATGGAGAAGTACAAACTTGATAAGAATATTGAGAATAAAAATCTTGAGATACAGATGTTCTATGAACAGTATAAAGAAGTGAGAATGAAAATGAGAGAGCTGTTGGATGAGAGGAAAGGTATGGAAACTTAGAGAAATCAAAAGGATTATCAAGAAGAAGAGATTCCAGATTTCTTTAAATCTTTAGGATCAACTACAAGCAAAGCATCAGATACATCAGAAGAGAGCATCAAAAATCTGAAGGAGATCAATCAACATTTGATAGAGAAAATAAAGACGCTGCAAATCGGTCAAGAGAGCCAGATGGTAAGAATGACTGATGTGATGAGTTATGATAGGCAAGCTGAAATAGAAAGAACACTAGCTATTGATGACAGAAGGAAGATTACAGAGAAACTACAAGAGGAGTTAGAAATTCAAAGAAATGATGAGCATCACCATGAGATCATAAATCAAATTATTCTAATGAGTCAAGAAGAAAACATAATGAATATAGAACTCATTGAAAGAGTACAGGCTATCGGTGAACTAAGAAAAGATAATGAAAAACTAAAGCATGAAGTTAGAGTTTAGCAACAAGATAATGAAATTATCAGAAAGGTTGAAGAGAGAAATAAAAGAATGGATGATTTTCTTGAAGGACAACAAAGAGTCAACAACAACAATGGTCTAGGCTTTACCAAAAGTGGAGAATCATCAAATCAAGCCAATCCAAAGAATGTCTATGAAAATCCAAGACCAAGAAAGATGACATGCAAACACTATGGAAAGCAGGGCCACACATCATATATGTGCAGAGGTAAAATAAGAGGTATTCCTAAATCTACATCTTCATTTATAGGATTATGTTATAAATGTAACAAGAAAGGACATAAAGCTTATGAATGTAAGTCTAAGATAGAATAGCCAAAGAAGGAAACCTACATGGACAAATACTATCCTACATGCAAGATGAATGGGCACACAACTAAAGAATGTTGGAAAAAGAAAAGGAAATAATGGAATCCTAAAGTTCAAGAAATTCCTTATCAACCAAAGAGAATCAGTAATCAATATGTATGGGACTACAGTACATGGACAAATTGTACAGCATGTGGTAGATATGGTCACATTGCTGCAAATTGCATGAGAGCAGGGACCAAAAGGTCTAGAGGCTAGACAAACCCTAGAATGGCATGCTTACACTATCATAAAGTTGGTCATCTCAATAAACATTATAAAGCCTGAATGACAGAGACAAGCACATATCCCAATGGAAACACCACTGAAGATATTCGGAGGGCTAGAAACAAAATGTGGAGAAAAGCTTCAAGCAATGATGAAGCTAGACCAAGCAATGCAAATGATGACATCCCATCTAATGGACTCGGTGACATCACCAACCCCACTTAAGCCGAACAAGTAAGTATGGAACTACATTACATCAAGTCATATTTTGCATCAATTTCATTATACAATTGATAGATATTCAAAATCTGCATGAATAAAAATGCATACTATGTTACTTGTTACAATTCTAAGAAATCACCCCTGTTGGTATACACATATCGAAAATCATCAGTGAACATAATGGATAAGCTGTCTACACTTACCAGAAATTGTCGGTCAACACATAAAATGGCTAATTTGCTAATGTAACTTGACACCTGTCGATAAGGAAACAAAGTTCTAAAGTTGTCATAATAGAATATGGATATCCGTCGGTAAAATAAAAATTGTTAATAGCTATCCCAAGCATCCTGAAAAAATAGACAATAATTTTGAAAGTCTTCCCAATGAACTCTATCTTTATGACCCGATGATTCATTGAGCATTTATTACAGACTTAGGGCAAAAGTCTATAAATACTCAACGGAAGCACTTCATTTTACACCCGCGATTTGAAGAGAAAAAGCAGAGTGAAAAATAGAGTGATTGAAGAGCATTCAGCAGAGCATCCTTGATTTGATCTAGCACATAGCTAATAGATCATTCACCAGTTCACGAATTGAAGTAAGTACCGAGGGAACCGAAAGAACTCTGTCATTATTTTTCAAGAAAGCCCTAAAACTTGAAAAATGATGGCAACCACTTCAAGAACCAGAAAGATGAAGAGTGATAAGAAGAATGTGGTTAGGTTAATAAAGAATAGCACATGTGTGGAGCCCAAATACAAGATATTCTGGGAGATTGCATCTCAACCTGATGAAACCGATGCATTTTCTAAGATTCCACCTAGGGTTTTTCTAATAGAGGATGTAAGGTCCTATATTCACTGTAAGATTGCTAAAATAGGTGATCTGGAGATGGAAAAATCTTACAAGAAGCTTTGTGATATAGAAGGAAACCTGAAGGAAGAGCACAAACACTTAGAGGTTAAAGGGATAAATAATGACCTACATTTCCCGAGGGACTTCAAAACTGACTAGATCAAGTTGGTACTTAGTAGAATGCATGACCAAAAGCTATGGTTGGATCAACCCAAGAAAATAACTAAGGATGTCCTTAATGTTGTCATTGTTTATCCAATAACTAACAATACTAGGGCACACAAGCATCCTTCTAGGCCAAAAGTTGAAAAACTTACAAAAGATAAATGGGACAACAAAGGTCTCAAAGTTAACACCATCACCGATGAAGAATTGAGATTCAGTGCATGTGTAATTGGTTACAAGATCTTTTAGGCAAGCAGGCTAAACAACATATCATCAACATCAGTTAGCAAAGCCTACAAGATAGTAACAAAGGGCATTCAGATGGATCTATGTGAGTTCCTACTAAAGCAACTTGATGAGAACATGAACACAATTAGGTCTACAAAGACCAACACATGTAAGTTCAAAGACCAACACATGTAAGTTCGGCTCACTTATCATGTGTATATTTTTATACTTTCAAGAATACTTTCCTTTAGTAGGAAAAGTAAAATGGGACACTACAAAGCCAGTGACACTACAAATTAGTGAACTAATTAAGTCACTAGGAGATAATTTTGAATAGATGTTATGACTGCATACTTTCTTGAATTCAAGGAAAAGATGATGGAAAGAACAAGAATCCCTGAGCAACTTACTGAAAAATATAGGGATGAGATATGTTTTATGGTGGATACAAATTTCACCCACATAAAACTGGTTGTACCAAGGACATCTTGGTTAGCCCCACTTGATTATGAAATTAACATAGATCAAGCAACCAATGCTATTGATGCATTGATCAATGAGCCAATTAACAAAAAATAGCCAAGGCTTGGTACTTATGAAGAGGCCAGGCCAAAGATAAAAAGAGGCCTAGAAATAAAAAAGAATGTCAATAAGAAAGATAAGATGGTTAAGAATCTTAAAAAGATTCTATCGGTCAATAAGGAGGAACTAGAGAAAACAAAGGAAACCGATGAACAGGGTACCATCGGTGGAGGGAAAGATGAGAAGAAATACACCTCTGAAGCAACTGAATCTGATACACCTCCACCTCCTATAAAGAAGTAGAGGAAAAGGAATCAAACTGCTAAAACTGACACCACACCTCTAATGAAAGGTCAAGTAAGGACCTATAATAAAAAGCATCGAGCAAAGAAACCAAAGCAGAAAACTGTGAAGACAACACCTACAAAGAGGAGAAAAAGATTGGTCGGGACAAAAACTGACATAGAAGACACAAAGGACGATGAGCCCGATGTAGTAAAGAATAATTTTTGGAATCAAACTGTTGATGAGGTTGCTAAATATATTACTGCATCTAGCACCATGTCTAATAAGAAAATCAGACAATGGGATACACTTAAGCCATAAGAAAAAATAAGATACAAGATGCAATAATCAGGTCAATGTTAAAATTCAAATATGTACCAACTAAATTTATAAACCAAATACCAAAAGAGCTGGGTAAAAAAATATCTCAACAATGGTCATATGCTCTACAAACTGAAAGAGAAGCAAGGGAGAGGGTACTTGTCAAATTAATGCCTCTCGAATCTAAGATTGAAGAAATCAAATAAATTATGAAGAAGCACTCAAGCAAATTTGTAGCCAAAATAAGAGCTTACAAAGTGCTAGAGGATAAGTTAATAGAGGTAGACACAATGACCAAGACTAAATAGAGACAACTCCTAGATATGCCACCAGAGTCAACAAGTCATGAGGAACAGTTATTTCTCACCGATACACCTCATAGAGAGGAGGAGAAAGATAAGGCAAGTCCTAAGAAAATTTCTTTGGACAATGCTGAAGATATGGAGCCAATTGGTTTAGACAAGGTAATGGATGATCTTGACATTCAAGACATCACACATTATGACTCTGACAAAGATCTGTAGAAGAAAGATGATGTTATATTCATATCACTTAAGGATCGGATCAAGCAACAACCAATGGAGACCCAAGAAAATAAGGAAATGAATGTTGATGATGACACATGGAAAGACACTTTAGTCATTAACATCACAATGCCAGACCCTGTATATTAGATACAAAAAGATGAAAATGTCACTGTATAAAAAGACAAAACTGATGAGCAGGACACCACCCTAGATACAGCACAAGCCAGAACTCAAAGAAATATGCATGTATTAATGAAGGCAATCAATATACTAGAGGGTACTGAAGGATCTATTGCAAAAGACACAGGTACACCCGAGGACAAGGGTGATGCTAAAGCAAAAGACACCATAGATGATACCAAGGACACAACTACAGAGAAGGCTGCAACCGATGATCAGAAAAATAAATCTACTAATCAGAGTAAAGAGGAAACACAAAAGGTAGAAGAGGAAACATAAAAAGAAAAGAGTGAAGAAGCAAAGAAAGATGAGGTGGAAAAGAAAACAAAACAAAAATCTATAGTCACCCAAGTTTGATGGAGAGACATCTTCACAAAATCGACATGTGCACCCCGAGTAGAAAACACAAGAAGCATCATCAACAAAGCCTTCACATAGCACTTTAGAGAGGACAAATGAACTAGCAATGGTAGTTCATCCATCTGTGTCCCCACAAGTCTCAAAGAAGAAGAAGAGAAATCATAAGAATCCAGTAACTCTGGATGAAATCATTGAGATTCCAGTATGTGATCTGAGGACATTGGATCCAACTAAATTGACCAAGGATGCAAGACTTTGTGAGAAAAGAAATGCAAGAAAAATTGAGAAAAGAAACAAAAGAGGCAAAGGTACTTGAAGTAGCACAAGGAATAATTCAACAAATTGTACCAGATGTAGATATTGATCAAACAGCCCCAATGCTTGATCAATTAGTGGTTCTCACAGAGGTAATTACATCTCAGAACATAGATGCTAAGAACGTAATGGAAGAAAGACTTGAACAAAAGTATGAGTTCAAGCTGGCAGAAAAGATAAGCCAAGAAGTGGCATTGCAAAAGGTAAAGCTTTATGAATTGGTTAGCACAATAGATCCAATAATCTCAGAAGCTATAGCCTTGATACAAAAATTATGCACGCTTGACCAACTCACTCAGCAGTATACCGACAAGATAGCATAGATAGATGTTGATCTTAAGACAAGTGCACAGAGTCTCATGAATAATAAAGAAGAAATACAATTTCACAATGAGAAACTCAAGTAAGCTTGGAAATTTAGATAAGACATTCAGATTGCAGAGACAAAGTACAGAGATGAGGTAAATGAGCTTCAAGCTCAACTCTTACCGATACTTTCACTAATGCAACAACATGTGACAAAGGAAAACATACTAATTGCCACCCCAGAAATGTTTGTCCTAGACAACATTTATGATATGCATGCATGACTAGAGCTAGAGCACATGGCACTACACCTACTGAAAGAAAAATGGGAGAAATTGCTCAAATATTTCAAGACAACCCATTTCCATATTCTTGACACATTGTAAGTTACACATTTTTGGCATCTTATAAGTTGTACATTTTTTTCATAAGTATTAATTAAAGGGGGAAATGATATGTGCAGTTCAGTTAGTATAAAAGGAGAAGTGATATGTACAATCACAGTAAAAGAAAAGGGGAAATGAAAGGAGGAAATGGTGTGTATAGTCAAACATTTGAAAGAGCAAATAATAGGAAATGTATAGTACTGTAGACACCCTAAAATGGATAGGCTTGCGACTTTACATTAAAAACACTAATTTTCATCTATTAATTAATGGTTTTTTAATCATTAATTAATCATCTATTTTCCTCTAAATTCATTCCCCAAATCATCTAATCAAATTCCCAAAATTAATGAAATAATTAATTTTATTTAATTAAATAGCTTTAATTAATTAATTACCATTAATTGATTAATTAAATTCAATTTCCTATAGTTTAAATTCAAATATTTAAACTTACTATTTAAATTTTTCCAATTAAATTAATTTAATTTCATCAAATAAAGCAATTCTTAATAAAAAAGAATTCAATTATCTCACATGTCAAAAACAATTATTAAATAAATGAATTAAATATTCATTTATCTTCAAAGAGATAACTCCAATCAAATCACATGGGTTACTCCACCCATCTCTCCAGTCCACATGTGTAACTTCACCCACCTCTTTAGTTCAAAAAGGTAACTCATAATTAGCTCTTCAGTTAACCAAACTCTATCTCCTCTTTACCAAATGAAGAGGTGGAGTTTACTGAGGACCTCTCCTGTTCCTTTTGATCTCAAC